>JAZGTJ010002326.1:0-43437 GCA_036877575.1 Botia almorhae | reverse complement strand
GCCATGGCTGGTCCTGTCAGTCATTACTCTCCTCACGTGACAAGTGAAATCTCCCGTAGCAAGATTAAACATGTGATAGAGAGCGTGTGTGCAGTGGAGAGAAAATTGCTGATAGTTATGTGTGTGCCTGTGTGAAAATAAGAGGTGCATGGATTTACGCAGGTATTTCAGTTCTGAAGTGGAGACCGATGCACAGATGGAGAAAACTGATAAAGGGGATGCTATGCCCTCAACGTTGAGTGGCATTTTATTATCTGTGACTTCACTTGATATTTCAGATTCAGAATCTGACACAGACTGAACTATGTTCTTTATTGTTTTTACAAGTTCATAGAAATTTCAGTTCAGTTATAACCAAATATTTGTATTAATGATTGTAATTTGATTATTTTATATGACTGTTGTTATTTGTGTTTTGAAAATGTTTTTGATTGATGTTTTGTCTCCTTTACAATATTCTACATTAAAAATAATGTCTTTTTATTTGGGCTACTTAAATTTAACACAATCTGAAGAGTGCCTGCCCGAAGGGCTACCAGGGATTTTGAAATTATGCGAACGTTTACACTAAAACAGTTCCACAAATATCATTACAAGATTTATCGGACTACATACACAGCTTTGTTACACAGCGATCTAATATAGTGGTATCATCATTTTAAATGCATGCTTGCTTCATATGTCATGTTATTAGTCACTTCCTGTCTAAGTGAGGTTCTTGACCAACTTGTATGAATTGCTAATTTAGAGTATTGCCCATATCGTGTATGTATAACAACACAAATGTTTATGACAATAAAATCCCCTGCACTTCTTATACACAACAGAACTGCGGAAACCACAACCATATAAAACCGAAACCCTGGTCTTAGCAGTGGTGTTTTTTCTCAGTTCTGATTCCGGCCTACCTCTGTGGTAAACCCTGATCTCAATGTGGTAAACCATTACACATGCGTGCAGCATCACTTCCTTTTCAAAAGGTTCCTTTTTAAAACTGAGCCCACCAACATGCAGGCAGATAAAACACCTGCTGGAGAACCGCAATCTGTATTTCTGCACTGCAGTTTGTTCTTCATATGGTTAGATCACTAAAATGTATAACATATAAAGGAAAACCTTCACCAAGCTTGCCAAATTGTTAAAAACGCAATAAAAACGACACCAGGGTAGAGCTGCACCAGCTGTTTATAAGGTCATACTTGAATTGAACATTAAGTTTACAAAACATAACTGTCAATGTCATTTCTAAATGTCTGTTATGCCAAGCACCTTAGGTGATGTAACCTTCCATTTTAGTTAAACTCTTCCTCCTGCCTGGCAGCTTCCTTAAATATTTAGCTTATAATCAGAGCTATGTTTACCCATGTAGGGATGCAAGCAGGTAGAGCGTAAAAAAGTAAGAAGGGGGAATACATTCAGCCAAAATCTCATATTATAAAAGACGAAGTGCTGTGCACAGGCTATTTAAGACAATACTTGCTGATTAGACACCAATGCTAAGCTAAACCGCAAACTGCTTATACTCTCTGTATTTACCATTCCCACATCTAAGACCTCAAATACCCTTTATGTTGAAAATTACCCTTGTATGTTGAAAAACCTAAATTAAGTAAATAACCCAATAATATACATAACCTAATAAATAACCTAACTAAACAACTACATGATTGAAAAAAGCCTTGTTAGCAGAACCCTCAATGCACCTTTATCTGAAGGATGTTTCACACAGGAACAACATTTGATTGGTGTCTTCAAATCTCAAAAATTGTATTATACTGAGCTCATGTTAACATGTATATTGGTAAAATAGTGACATCTGAAAGCCTTATACCAATGCCTTACCTACAAACGTTTATTACACAAACCGTACTATAAACAAAAATCCTTTTTTAAACAGACAGAGAAATTAATTTGTTTTCCATTCTAATCAACAGCAGTGTATCTAAGCCCAAACAATATTTTAACATTCAACACTGCATCTTAGAAGTTTAAAATGAGGCATAAGGTCGATAGGCTGTTTCTGGTTCTGTGTGTGCAGGAAGGAAAAGCCCACGTTTCCTCCCATGAGAAGAATTATAGAATCAGTAAGTGCGCTCCACCCAGCACATTGGAGGGTTGCAAAGGATTACAGGAAGAAACAATAGCTCTCTTGGACACTTTTGTTAGATGCCCAGCACTTCCTTGAAAAGTCACCAAGTGTCCCGGCATGCAGAAATACTTGGAATGTCCTGCACTCCGAACATTTGAGTAAGCACTACATAACTCTTATAAAGATGCCCCCCCCCGGTCTGTTATTCCAACAGGATGAGTTAAAGGTATATGACACATTCATGGAGTCAGTTGTTCGTGAGTTTAAACATATTCTGTTGCTTACAAGGACTTTAGCTATAGGGTTAGTATTTACCCAAAGATAAAACTTCTGTCATCTTAATGTTGTTTCAAAACTGTTTTATTAAAAGTTAGGCAGAACACACCACTGCTCCATAAAGCACAAGGAAAGTAGCCCATACACCTCTAAGTTATCTGAAAGCATACAACTTTTTTGGTGAGAAGAACAGACCAAAACAAAGGTCATTATTCACTGACCACTCGCTAAATATCACTGGCCCTTCTTGCATATCCAAATTAGCATCACTACACAATCACTACACACACACAATAACCAATGCCTTTTGATCTCAATTGTGGTAAATTAGTGCATCTCCATGCAGCATTTCAATGTACTGAGACTTTTTTATGTGATGACATGAGATGACAGAATTCGCATTTCTGTATGACTAACTCTTTAAAGAGTTCTAAGTATTTGTGTGTTAGGCAATAGAACAAATGGAAGTGAATGCCAAAGAATCAGGCTTGTAATTACATGGATCTGATATTTCTTTAATCTGTTATAGCCACTGGGTAGTAGGATACTTAGTAGTCTTATCTGATCACAAGAAGGGATTGTAGTGTTCTAAAGCTATTCCCACCCAAGTGCAATTTGGTTCCCAGCACTGCCCAGATAAAGGGCCCACTGACGAGCTCAACTAAGAAAAATAATGAGTATTTGTAGGGCTGGGCGATATGGCCTAAAAAAAAATTCCCCGATTTTTTTACAAAAAATCTGATTTACGATTTAAATCGATTTTTCCCCTCTACTTAAAATCAATCTGCAGATGACAAAGAAATTGTTCAAAACAAGTTTTAACTTTATTTTGTTTTGAACCCCGACTTCTCCACAGTATATATGGGCACCATATCCTTTGCGATACACATTGCGACAGCATCCGCCCAATTTTTATCATAGCGGATGCAGTTTGTGAATGTTTCTAAAACTGTAGGTTGTTTTTTGGCGGGTGTGCTTGTGCTGCTGCGATCTTTTTCATGTCGTAGGGCGCAACATTTCTCCCACTGGGCAGCATGTTTCTGTTTGAGGTGCTGCAGTAAATTGGTCGTACTGCTACCTTTGCTAGCAACAGACTTCAAACACACTTTGCAGCGGGGTGTTGTTTGTTGTTCATCTGACACCGCAAAACCGAACCATTGCCAGATTACGRATGACTTTTTTCGGAATGATTTCTTATTATTGCAAAATAATTTCACGTCTAAAGAGGAAGATATGGAAAGGTGAATTTATAAATAGCTTTGCAAAAGTATAAATAGTCCTGCAAAAATAAAGGACAGTCAGAGAAGGACAGAGGCCACAGTACGGCAATTTGTCCTGAGTGGCACCACCCATATCTAGATTCACTGACTCACTCAAAAAGAAACTAGCCACACCTATGAAAGCCACAGAACAACAGCAAGATCAGAAAGCTTAAATACACATAAGCCAAGTTTTAAAGTAATGCAGATAAAAAAGCTGACACCAAGGTCATTCTTATCTGAATGTAAATAAAAACACCACTAGTCTACAAGATCAAGCAGAAAAGACGAAATACAACAAGTTATTCCTCATCAACCAATCAGCATGCAGAATGAATAATCACCAAAGCATAAACAAACAAGTAATTCAAATATCAATTTAGGATTTGGGGTTTGTTCAAATCCCTCACCCTATTAAACTTTGTGACATGACTCATCCCTCCACAGTTTTTCATACACACACAAATTACACCTCAAATCAATCAGGTAACTTGGCCTACACAGATTTATAATGAAGAAGAGACGTGAACTAGAACATTACAAAGATTTAGAAGTATGCTCTTTCAACTTGGACCAGTCAGCAACCGCCCACTGAAACCTAGCAAAACACTAGAAAGACTTTAGCCTTGCTATGCCAACAACCCACAAGACAATAGCATTGTGGTGGCAACTTTTGCATGGGAAATTCATAGATATTGTAAATCATGTACTTTAAATTCCCCAACTCTGCTGCAACTCTTATTTGAGTCAACCATTCCTATGTTCATCAGTGCCTGATAATGACTGTCTGTTCACAAGTTCTGATGTAGGCCTTTTGTATCACAATAAAATTAGACTCATTGTGCTCAATACAATTTCAACATCCTCCACGGAGCAGCCGGGCTGGAACAGTGGACAGCAAGCTTCAACACTTGCCCCGAACAGCCACATCTTTTATGGAAAATCTTTGTCTCCTTTTGGCAAAACTCACATGGACTGCTAACAAGTGTCACTGAGCTGGCCATGCCACATAACAACAGCACACCCAACCTAATGGAAAAACCTAAGAGAGATGGAAAAGAAAACGCACACACTGACCAATAGGAAATTGGTATGTTTAAGTAACAGTACTTAATATACTTCACCTAAACTTCTATTTAAGTGCACCAATTGGCATTCCTGTGCACCGCAGAGACGAGCACTCTTTGTCTTTGAATCCTGATCGCTAAACCAGGTGGCCCCAAGTTAACTAATGCATCCTTGTCGAAGTCCAACCTGGCCTTAGAGGTTAAAGCAGTGTGCTGTCTTGCATGCCAAAAGAGAAACTGCTGCCGGCCCAACATGCAAATAAAGCTCAGGGGTAATTAGGCATTTACATTAAACTCAAACTTCACATTAATTCATGCATGCATACATACATACATACATACATAAAATCAATGCCATCTAAAATGCATTTTCATATGCCTTTAATGTAAGTGTGTTAGAGGAAAAGTTCACCCCAAAATGTAGGCTGTTAAACTTTCTCCACACAATGCATTCAGATGGTTTCAAAAATGTTGGAATATAGCTCATGAATCATATACTACATAGACTAATATTATGACATTTAATGTCCACTTTTGGAACTTGAAAGCCATTGGTCATCATCTACTTTTATTACATAGAAAATTTGTGCAAACATTTAGCTAAACATCTGCTTTGTCTAATACTGATGAAAGAAAAACAGGAAGGTCCGTAAAAGGAATAATTCCTCTATAACAGTCACAGAACTGCATCCTGGGTAATATATAAGGTCTTAGAATGTGATCTATGACTAAATCCAGACAGAGGAAGATTCACAGAAACATTTCCACATGGAGGCTAGAAGCAGCAGTGTGAACCTCCTGCTCCCGAAGAATACATCATCTTCACAAGACTCCTTACATTCATACATACATACACTCCCACCATATGCTGCATCATCACTGCAAATCAGCCATTCACAGGAAGCATCTTCATTCTGCGCTGAGGGACTATGTAGAGCATAAAAACATCTTGTGAAGAAATGCCACGTTAGCCTCAAGGCCATACTGTCAAGCCAAGACATGAGCACTAAATGTAGTGATCAGTTTCCCATCGGAGTCATCTCTCCTGTGGTCGCTGCTGTAATATCGGAGCGACTCAGAAACATGCTCAGTCTTGACGCAGATCGGGGAAATGCTGATCTGATCCGATGTTGCACTACCCGTCAAACCACTTTTTTCTTAAGGAATTCGTACGTAATTAAATGTTGATAAACATCTTGAAAGTGACTTTAAGTTTACAGACTGCTGCAGTAAACTACATCAGAGCTGTTATATTTTCACATTCTCCTGCAATTCTAACAGTGTTTTGCATAATGGGAAAAAATTGAATAACCGGTTAAATATGACCCTGTTTGGCACCATCTGTTAAAAATGATATAGGACGTAGTTTCCATTCTTTTATTACATTCTTTAATAGGCTGTAAATAAGGAGAGCACTGAATGCTATCAAGACAAAAAGAGAAAAACTCCACAGCCATTGTGATAAATTGCCAATAAACCTTCTATCAATTGGCTATTAATTTACAAGATCATAAACAGTAAATGGCTTAGTGTTCTCTTACTGATTAAAAGACTTTCAAAGGCAGATATTTTAACTAACCATACCAAAAAAATCACAATAGATCATACCATTATGCATGTGTAATATTCGAAAACGTAATTTCTAAAAATACAGATTATTTGATTATTTTAGATTATTTAAATTTTTTAAAAACATTTTAAAAAGGTGTGTGTATTTAAAATTATGTATTTCTGTATTTGCATTTCTGCTTTTATAATATTAACAATTAGTTTGATGTTGTATAGAGATGTAAAACTTACAGTCAACTCTAACAGAGAATCATAGCATAGTCAAACATTATATGCGTGCTAAAATCAAATACATATCTTGAACAATCAAAGCCTTTCAGAGAATATTCATTCAAATATACAAGCTAGAAATAAAAAATCTGTTCACAAAACAGCACTTTGGGTAAGTAGATTCTCACGTAAAACTCATGAATAAAAATCAGTTGAAAATCAGCACAGCCTGTCGTTAGTTTACGTGGAGTGACTGAAACTATTAAAAATCCCTGATTAGGTCTGAGTCAAGAAATCCGCGGACGTGCTTACAACTTCATATCTGAACGTTAAATAGTAGCCAGACACACCCTCAATGTAAACGACACAAATCCTGTGTATCACAAATCTGATTAACAAACCACTAAGTAAGATTAGACCTTTAAAAGATCGACCTCTACGTGATCGAAATGGTCTCCCACAAGCGATTCTTTCGTTTCATCCCTTCTTTTCCTTTTAATTTTCTGTCTGATCCCTACAGCTCTGCTGACGATCAACACTCAACAGAGAAACAGGCACCAGCTTACCTGAACATAATTATTTTCACAGTAGTCCGCAACCCGAGTGAGGTTCTGATAGCTCTCCAAGAGTGCACTTTTACCAGCTGGAATTTCTTCCTCTAGTAACATCTGCAGCTCTGCCATCTTACATGTCTCCGCAGCTTCCTCCTACTCGTCTCCGGCCTTAGATTGAAAGCTCAAACTCAGCCCTTGCTGCTGGAAGCGCAGCGCAGCCTCCTCCTCGTCTCTTTCGGGCTCGCTTTCATCACAGCGCCGCCTATCAGCGCAGTGGCTGAATTGTTGCTGAGCAAAAAGAACGCTGGGAGTTGTAGTGTTCACACCGCCCGCGGCGAGAGCGTCAAAGTGGCCGGAAGTAATTCATTTTCAATGTTGCTGGCAGGGCGGCCAGAGCGAATTTTGACGCTCTCGCCGGCGGCGGTGTGAACGCACAGTTAGGCTGTATCCAATAGCGAGACGCTTTAATGTTGCTATAAATTGTTGCGATGCTGTCTGCGACTATTATAAAGAAAATAGTTTAACTCTCCATGAAATCAAAAAGTTACGTTGTTTGGGATTTTAATATAAATTTGTTAGCTTCAAGGATATCTATAACCTAGTGCACTCCAAAACATTGACAAAATTTGCATTCAGAAAATATTAGCATGTGAATCTTATTGTTTATCATTGACGATGTTTAAATTTACAGCAGTAATCTAATTATTGACCCTATTCTAAAGACAATATTCTGATTAAGGTGCCACACCATCATACAGTTTTGGGTGTTTCATTTATAATTTTATGAAAGCTTCAAGTGCATTTAATTATTTGTCTTGGTATACATGCAAATAGAAGACAGAAATAGAAGATTTTCATTTTGGAAACATTCTGGTCTTATCACAAAAAAAAGGAGACACAGACAAGGGAAGAAGGTGCTGACATGAAGCATCTTATCTCGGGGTAAGTGGGCCCACCAGTTGTGCTCCCCTAGACTTCCATTGGAAGAATGGAATGTGGAAGTAACTTGTGTCATGGAGTGACCAATAGTTCCAAACACTTAAAAGTTCCAGTACTGAACCCAGTTAATTTCACTGTTCCCCAAACACACTCACTAAATGTATTAATAGCAGTATTTTATGAAGGCAGATTTAGTTCATGTTTATCATTAGATAACAGCTATTTACAGTCGTGTATTATAATTGTGGTTAGCTAATGCAGTCAACACTTTACTAACTAACATATCCAGCCATATTTTTAACATGTTAGATAGCCCATCAGACCAGTCTGTCATAAGGAAGTCTTCTGTTGTTTATGAAAGAATACAAATACTTTCATTTTACTCGCAATTTAAAACGTATCAAATTGTCTTTCCTGATACCATGAAAAATGTATATATTTAATTTCAGGGCAAAACTGAAACAAATGCAGGTATCCATATTAATTTCATATTAATTTCAGTATGGCAATCCTCCTAAGAAGGCAACATGCAATGTGACATAGATTCACATTCTCTATACATACTTTTTAATGCGTTCTATATCACGTATTCCTCTCTCCAAAAGGATGATTCCAACTAATTGGATAATAAAAAAATGATTATTGCTGTCTCTATGGATGCCCATCGCAAAACTTACGTTTTGACCTGTTTGTTAAGATCTCAAAGTGTAGATGTTTCAACACTGTTCCGTAGTGTGATTCAAACTATCTCTCTAGTATGGATAAACGAAGCTTCGGCGCGTTTCACAGCTGGCATACCTTTGAAAAACACTCACATAGACTCACATTGGAGGAAATGAATGTGACCAATTAGGTATGGGAAAATGAAATCTCATAAAGCACTAAATCTTTTACCCGACTGTTCTGGGAAAAGATTTAAAGTTTGAGTGACAAAAACAGCACCATAAAAAATATAGCCACCGAAAGCCTGTGAAAGAAGCCACATCAGATGAAGCACATTCACCCATTCCTATGATACTCTCAATGTTATGTGCACGAATTAAAGCCTAATAAGTGTTTGTGTGTATTGAATTACTCCATAAATATTATGCATAAATATCAACACCAAAACAAAACCAAAAGTCCCAAAATAACCAAGAAATAACAAAACATAAATCAAATAATTAGTGACAAATAATCTATGATTTTAAATACATTGTATGGATTACTCAACTTGAGAAGTACAATACTCTCCTGACAAACCAAACAATCAGACTAAGCCAATGACTCGTGTAGTGGGTTCAAACTTTCTGACACTCAAAGCAAACTTTATCCACCCTGTGAAATCAAATTACGATGCAATGTTTTACAAGATATTGTGCTGCATGCTCGACACATTTCTTCAAAACCTCCATGTCATGTAATATCCCTACAACCAGTAGTTCCAAACACTGAATAGTTCCAGCACTGAACCCCATTCATTGCACTGTTTCTTAAACACACTTGGTAAGTTGATGAAAGTTCTTCTTTTTTTTTACATTTAAACGCATTATCTGACCTCTCATAAATGAACAGATATTAGTTTGTATTCTAATACAATACAAGTTGAGCAACAATGAACTACACTTGAGCAATGTGACCACACACAAGCAACACTTCATTAACTAACATAACCAGTTATATTTTTAACTTTGGAATAGAATACATTGATTGGTTTAAGCTACACAGCTCCTTACTTTATGGCTCCATGCACCAGTTTCCTTCTTATGTGATAATTAAGTCTAAAGTAAAAAATATCCATATAGTCATTGATGTAGTAAGTGCAAAGTTTATTCCTGTTTATTTAAACAGGCAAATAATACAACATAACCACACACCCCTATCAGTCTGGCCTGTCATTTTATTTTGTTTATAAAAGATTAAAATGACTTCCCTTTCCATTTTTTAACAAAAGTGGATTTGTTTGTTATCTGTTTGTTTTTAACAGAATGTCCTGCCCACAGTGTCTCACAGTAAACTCACACTTACCCACAGTATTTGCTGTGATGGCACGAGGGGGCAGTGATGGCCAGATGTGACTTGTCATTTCTGTAAATTAATGAATAAGCTGGCTATAATATTGTGTAAAATTAGTCAAACTCTTAAAAAAAGGCAAACTTGCTGAATCAGATATGTTATGCTATTGTGATCTATCAATGCAGTCAACCGGTTTAAAAGGGACAGCCATCAACAGCGACTATTTGCAAAATTTTCTCTAAATATTAACGCACAGTTTACGCTGATTACCATATTGACTACACATTTATAGTTGCATTTTGTCTGGGGAGTGGTGGAGAGACAGCTAGTGGTGCACAGCGAGGCTTGTGAAACACTAGAACAGTTGAAGAGAAATGTGCTTCGAAACAATCTAACACCCGTCTCCGTGGTGACACCTAGTGGTGACTTGCACGTGTTAGTCTGAAACAGCCTTGGCAACGATTCAGGCAAGCGTGGTTGGTTTAACCGTGCTCTGGACCATTACGGCAACATATAGCTTCTATTACTACTTGTATAGTAGTATAAAAAAGAGTATATTTAGGTTTATAAAATGCGAGTATATTTAGGTTATAACAGGTCTGGTTCTCGTCTTATTGATGAACAGGAATTGTAGTTTGCGAGTTAAACTGCAAATTGTTCCATTTAGTCAGCTGCCTTCGTAATAATCTTATGATATGTGCTGTACTGAAGACAATTGCTATTAGAATGGCTAAAAAAATCTTAAGACAGTGTATTAGCGAGGTGTTGACTACACATTTATAGTTGCTTTTTCTGTGTAAATGTAAATGTTAAAATGTAAAGTTCCATCTGGTCATTGCTGCACTTAAAAGCCATCCTGTTAAAAACTAATAAAAACAACACACAAATCACTTTTTATTGTTTCATTAAACAGCAGAATACTTCCTTGAAGTCAGACCGGTCTGATGGGGCATGTAGTTGTGTTGTATTATTTGTCTATTTAAATAAATACAATAAATAGTAAGAAATCATTCTCAATCAGCCTGCTAAAGACATCCTCAAAGGTGCTAAAGGCATTCTTCACATACACCATTGAGAGCATCCTGACGGGAAACATCACAGCCTGGTTTGGAAACCTACATTCTGTCTGGCTTTTTGTGTGTGTGGATTTGAGTATGTGGTTTACAAGCACATAATGACGTGTATAACATGTAAACATAGTTTATGGAAACACTTCCTGTGTTCTTATTAACCAAATTGCTTAAAAACATACTAAATGGTGAAACATGACTGAATGTGTTTGTGAAGTACTGCTCGCATTAGCTAAGAGTTAGAATACAAGACTGTAAACACGCACACTACTGTTAGATTACACACACTGCAGAAATTTCATCGACTTACTAGTAAGTGTGTTTGGGAAACACTGAAATGAATGAAGTTAAGTGCTGGAACTATTCAAAGTTTGATCGATCCTTTACACGAGTTTCTTCTGCATTCCATTCTTCCAATGGAAGTCTATGCGAGTCTGACAACTCTTCTCTTTCTCAACAGCTCTCGAATCGCTCTCGCGGTACTTGGATGTCATACGTCACAGTGACGAGGCGTCGGTGCTGTCTCAAGTCGGACAAATTTGTGCCAAAAAAAACTGCATGCGCGGCTCAAAATCAGACGCTGATTGGCCTGCACAGCGCTGCGTTGAGTCGCACACAATTTTTATCTTTCAGCTTGGCCCAGTCATGAGTTCATCTTCATGAACTACACGTCTCTTGCGAAAAATTAGGTTGTAGTTATCGTAGGGTTTAAATACGGTTGGGCGCATGATTTAGCGGAAACATCGCCCTCCAATAAAACTACAATTACCAGCAAACCCCAAAGGACGGCTTTCGTGGCGCGACTGTCAGGTACGTATTCATGAGGTCACCGTCTACAGCACAGCAGGTAGAACGGCAAATGGTAAAGTATCAAATAGTCATGTTTAAAACATCATTCGTATAATTTAGAAAGCAGTTAAAAGCGAAAATCACATTCATTAGCTTTTGATGCACTTGATGTCATGTTTTGCTCGTCCTTCAGAATCTGTCGCAACATAGTAGATAGCTGTTTGGCTTTGTTTACGACTTACGACTAAAAGGGGATAATAAACACACTCTTTACCTTGTAATCGGTAGCTTAGGTTTACTGTAACTATGTACAATACATTATATATGTACAATACATTATATTGCACCGTTAAACGTTTAGTATCGTAATGATAACTTCGCTATCAGGTTTTATCCAGAGCTTGTTGTAGAGGTTAGATCGTCATGATGGAGGGTGATAACAAACCAATCTACAAGCAGAGATTCAACGCTGCTGTCAAGGTGATCCAGAGTTTACCTTCAAACGGTAAGTGCGTCAATCATTAGAGATATGTCACAATACTCTGTTACATTTTATATTGCAGCAGTAAAAGCAGCGCACGCAACCCCTTACCCAGTTTCATTTGATTGCTGCTATTTTATCATCAGAGACAGAAATACAAATGTCTTTGTATTAGTTTAAGCTGCACATGCCTTTTTGCGATTTGTACGAATGTGTGCATATGTTTTTGATGTAATTAATGATAAAATCAAGGTTTTATGTTTAGTGTTTATTACCTTGTTAGCTTGAATAAAGGTTTGGGTCAGCAGTGAGGTAGCCTGAATTCTAAACCAAGACATGGTATCATTTGTACGAATGTACACATATTTGTTATGCCAATAAAGCACCTTAAACCGGGAAAGAAATATAAAGGGGGCACATAGTTATGAACTTGGTAAGCCATTGGCCAACGCGATTAACCTACATTCTGTCTGGCTTAGGTGCTGAAATAGCTCCTGTGTGTGTGGATTTGAATATGTGGTTTACGAGGACATAAATGTGTATAATGTCATGTGTATAACAATGTAAACATGGTTTATGGTAACACTTCCTGTGTCCTTATGAACCACAATGCTTAAAAACATACTAAATGGTGATTTGTTTTGTTAATTAAAAAATGTGAAAAGTTTTATGTAAGGGTTTAGGGGATAGAATACAGTTTGTACAGTATAAAAACCATTATGTCTATGGAGAGTGCTCATAAACCACATATGCCATATATGTGTGTTTGTGTGTGTGTGTGTGTGTGTGTGTGTGTACTGTCCCTGATCTGTAGTAGCTCTGATCTGTGTGCATATGTTTTTGATGTGATTAATGATAAAATCATGGTTTTATGTGTAGTGTTTATTACCTTGTTAGCTTGAATTAAGGTTTGGGTCAGCAGTGAGGTAGCCTGAATTCTAAACCAAGACATGGTATCACTTTACAATAAATTTGTCTTTGCTAACATTGCTTAACTACATTAGTTAACATGAACTAACAATAATGTTCCTAAAGCATTAATTAATGTTAGTTCATGATAAGTTTGACATTTACTAATACTTTTTTATGTAAAAGTTTTAAGTAAACGTTTCTGTCAACATTAGTTAATTCACCATGAACCTACATGAACAAGTTGTATTTGCATTTGCTAACATTAATTACGATATATAAATGCTGTAAGATATATTTACTGTTAGTTCATGTTAGATAATGCATTAACTAATGTCAATGAATGGAACCTCATTGTAAAGTGTTAGCGTTAAAATATTATTTCTCTTGTAAAATTTCAATTTCTATATTAAAGGGTAATTAATTGATTGATTAAGTGATTTCTGTGTGGTTCCAAATTCATATGCTGTTACTTTTGTTTTGTGAAACGCGAAAGTAGTTTAACACTGCTCTTGTCTATAAAGCAGAATTCACAGTGTGCACACCTATCAAACTCTAATAATACAAAAACACCATTTAAAGTTTATATGATTCATGTGCTATATTTAAAGTCTTTTAAGGCTATTTGAGCTTTATGTAAGGAGACTAAACTTTAAATTGTTATTCTCTAAACTGTTCAATCATGCTTTTTTTCCCTTTTGGAGCTTGACTTTTTAGAATGACTCCCTTGAAAGTGAACAAATTGTGACAGAAATGTCATGTTTGTGTAAACCATTCCTACGCAAATTCTGACAATTCTGAAAACAATGAAAATCAGGCATTTATTTAGTAGGATCTTTATTTCTTAAAGGTTCTGTTTCTTTGTTTGATGCAATTAGGTTTGTTTTCAAATTATGACAGATGCTTCATTGGCTTTCCATTAGAATCTTTTGTTAAGGGGAGAGTGTGATACCATCTGTTGTTCCATCACTTTTTTTCTGTTCCTCAGGTTCATTTCAGCCTTCCAATGACATGATGCTGAAATTTTATAGCTACTACAAGCAAGCAACACAAGGCCCCTGCAACATTCCCCGCCCTGGATTCTGGGACACTGTTGGCAAAGCCAAATGGTATTGAATCTGCTAAATGTCTAGATAACTTTCTCCTACAGTGTCAATATAAATAACCTATTTGTAGGTTGATTTCCTGACATTGCTCTGTTTGCTTGAGCGACCTGACATATCTGCTTCTGGCTTAACCAGTGGTGTGAGTTTGGGGGTGGAAAAATTTGTTTGATCAATCAATGACAGACAGAGGAGTGTTCAGAAGATCTGGATAACCTAAAATTGTAGTCATTATTTTTGCAGTTCTGTTTGGTGCCACTAGTGCTGCAAAAATTAAACACTTCACTTTTAAATGAAACCACATTATTTAGATTTTGCTAAATTAGGTCCAAGAAAGGGGCAGTGACCTACTGAATGTGAACTTTTCACCCATTGAAAGTTCAGTGAGATAACAGATCAGGGTTTACATTATTAGTAACTTTTTGAATTGAACATTCTTGAACTTCTGCAGACTTTTTTAAACTGTAAGCTTTTATCTTATCTTATGCTCACAGGAGTCATTTTATTCTGTTTTTGTCTTCCATCTTTTAAACATTAGTCCTGAAAGCGGTTTTAAAATGTGAACTGTGACAGTCTGTTTGCTACTGAAATCACAGCTGCTGCATGCGACCAAAACAAAACAGCTTATCAGGTTCTCACTGACCTTCTCTGCTGCCTGTGTATAGGGATTCTTGGAATTCTCTGGGTGATATGGCGAAAGAGGAGGCAATGACGGCCTACGTGGACAATCTGAAACTGGTATTATGTTTTGGATACTTGAAGTATCTGTTAAGGAAAGTGGGGTGATGTTAAAGGGTTAGTTCACGCAAAAATCATTTACTGACCCTCATGTCATTCCAAACCTGTATAACTTTTTTACTTCTGGTGAACACAAAGGAGGATATTCTGAAGTTGGTAACCAAACAACACTGGAACCTATTGACTTCCATTATATAGGCACAAAGCCACTGAGACATTTCTCAAAATATCTTTTTTTGTGTTTCACAGGTCATATAGGCTTGGAATTACAGGAGGATGAGTTATAATAGAAAAATGTTCGTTTTTGGGTGAGCTATCCCTTTAATGTTGTGTTTGTGTTTAAACTCATCAGATTCTGGAAAGTATGCCTGTAACAAGTGAGGTGGAAGAGCTTCTGCAGGTTATTGAGCCGTTCTATGAGCTTGTGGATGAGAAGAAGTTAACACAGGTGTCAGATCTGAGCACAGGTAAACTGATGTTAGGTGAAGCTCATAAAATCTGTCACGAAATGTTTAGGTCTAATTTTTAGTAGTGACCACAACATCAAAAGTAAAACTATTGTTATTTAGCATAAAGCAAACTAAGATTATTCATAGGACCATTAAAAGCATTTAGTAACCTATTATAATAAAGTAATATAGTAAATATAAAGTCATAACTGTATTGTGGAAAAATGATTGCATTTAATCTTACTCTTTATTGTAGTTCTGTAGAATTGCTGTGAAAATTATAATGCAGAAAGTAACTTTCTTTATGATTTTTTATTTTGCCAAAAAATATGATTCGGGCATTCAGTTCAAACTACTCTGATCAAAAAATAAAAATTTGGTAAACAAAAATTTCGGACAAATAAAGTTTTTACAAGCGTAAATTCCCCAAGCGTATCACGGCATATAATTATAATTGTTAACAATCTATTAATGCATAATCATACGAAATTACATACAGAACTGAATCTTGTTTTCATTGATTAACTAATTTTGTTTCATGCTTAGCCCGCTTGGAAAAATTTGCTAGGCAGCTTGAAGGCAAGTGAATAGCAATGTGTTCTGCCAGTGACCTGTGGCCTTAGTTAAAAGTGCTGTAGTCCAAGTGTTGCTTTTGAGACCTCTGTTGTTCCCTTACTGCTGTTATTAGTTTAGATCACTGAGTGCTGTAAAAGGTTATAGTGAAACTAGTAGTTCTGAGAAATGGACCTAAAAGAATGGACCTTTGTGTTAGAATGAGTCCCTAACCATCTTGCACTTAAACTGTGGTTTTCTCCAGGTTTTGGGAGCATGCTCACTTCGCCATCCAAAAGCATCACAAAAAGCATCATTAGAACGATGCAGATAAATGGGACTTTGGATGGTTACCCCATCAAAACATCAGAGCCTCCACAAACTAAAACAGTAGAGCTGGAAGTAAGAGGAGATGATAATGAGGAGGAGGAGGATAAATGTGAAAATGTTAAAGATGTGAAGAAAGGTAAATCATTATTAATATTACTTACATTTAAAGCTGCAATCTGTAACTTTTTTTTCTTTCAATTGCCAGTTCTGTTGGAAACAAAGTTATTTTTTAGAGTTATTTTCTTTACCTGAGTTGTGCTTTGGCACTGTTCCTCAGTGCAAATTAATCTGATGGTTAGCTAACTATTGAGTCACTAAAATGTATCTTGTTCAGCAGAAAAAAGCCATCTTCAGTAATCTCTACAGATTTTGGAGCCAGCCATGCCGATATTTACTCTCATTTTATCACAGGCTCTGTCAATTTCCCTTTCTGACTACAGGCTCTCCAGAGTTTGTTTTTTTGTTTAGACAACAAGCAATTTCCCAGATGTCAGATTGTCATTTAGAACAATCTAGATGGCACGATTAAATTCTAAGCAAATGCTGCTAAGAACAGCTTAAAATATAAATCATGATGATAAACTTGTCATTGCAAGTTGGGATGAGGAGACTTGACTCAAAATCTCATTCATATGCACTGAATAAGGAACTCAAGCCGTATCTAGATATCAGAAATATCTGATACTTAGAATTTGGCTTGTTTGATGTGAACCAGTAAGCAACTGTGTAGCAACCACCATCCTAGCAAATTGCTTAGCAACCACAAAGAGTATTCTGGCAAAGCTGAAATAAAAACCATGGTGTCTTTTTTTATAGCCCCACAACCTAAGCAAAAGTCTTCAGCAGGACGACCTAAAGCACTGGTATCTAATGGCAGTACCGGGCAACACAAATTTCTGACCAGTGGAACACACTGCTTTAAATCTAACCTGAACGGGCAGGAGTCCGAGGAAGAATCCGAAAACATTAACCACAATGGAGACACCATAGAAGTCAAGGAGCACGTCAAAGGTGAGGAGGAGAACTTTTGACGTAATTCATTCTCAACATAGTTTAGACTCAATGTAAGAGCTATTGTACTTCATTTTATTTAGACATTTTATTGACAGAAGATGTTTCAAGTTCCCACCATGTGACCAGTGATTCAGACAGTGAGGTGTACTGTGATTCTGTGGACCAATTTGGTGCAGAAGAGGTAAGATTTTCTCATTTACCCAGTTTAAAGTTCAGTTTACTGCTTTCAACTAAGCACAGGTGATGAGCAGTACATTTCTTCCTTCTAAATCTATGTTTGTTTTCCAATCATTTGTGTCCTCATAGAGCACACTCTTAATCTTTATTATTTAATTATTTAATGGTTCCCCAAAATTGTTTGTGAACACCAGGGCTCTGAGATGCATGTAAACTGCTCGTGGGATGTGGCTGAGGAGAGCCACAACACACTGTCCTCCACAGAGGAGGATAGATCACAAGGGAGGTCATCAAATGATATTCTGGAAAGGGAGGAAGGTGTACAGCACGGTGGAGAAGATGGACAGAGCAGCGGAGGAGGTTATCACAGACAGGGGCTTCCTGTGAACAGAACGGACAGTTCTGTGGTCAGGAGGGGAAGAGGTATAAAATACATAGCCCTTACATTGACTACATTTTTCTAGTTTTACTTAAATAATTAACCACATTTCCTTAGCTAGAAATTGGCCTATTATTAACTAAATCTTTTCCCAGTCTTTCTAACAAGAAAGTTTTTTGTCAATAAAGACATTTCTCTTGACATGATCTCATGCCTGATATCTGAAAGTTTTAGTTATCGTAGTGCATTGTGGGATTTTGTTATTCATGAGGGATGCATGCAGTGCTGTCTTAGAATTTTCCCAAACAAGATATCTTAGTGGGCAGCCAACTTTGCTGTTTGGCCTTAGCGTCAGGAGTGCACCTATGGTGTTTAAAAATGCTGCCGAGGTAGGTTTTAGGATGGATATGTTACACTTAAGTTGTTTTTCATTTTTAAAAAAGAAAATGATCGGTGTCCAAAATTTATATCGCAGATGGCTTAAAACTCGTTAAATAACTGTTTACATGAAGTAATGTTGGATGTATAAACCTGAAGAGAAACATTTTGTTATGGAGGAGACTTCCGCTCCGCCTCCTCCGTGCCATCTGAGGGAACCGTCACCTGAGTATTAATTCTGTTTCAGACTTCATTTCCCACAAACCCCATACCTAGGACTGATGAACTTCCTGTTTGGTGCACCTGAACCTCATTAGCCGGTCTATTTAAACTCATCTCTCTGTTTGACTCACTGCAAAGTCTTGTTTTGCCATGGCGACATTACTGAGCGTTTTCCATTGCATTCGTGTATTCTATTTATGACCCTTGGATTGTTTCTTGTTGTTTAATTGTCTGCCGCCAGCCTTGATGAATGTTTTGGATATCGATACTGATTGTTTGCTGCCAGCCCTGATCTTTGCCTGTTCAACGTTTTTGCCTAGTCAAACCACTATTGCCCAGTTTGCTGGTGTTTTGATCTTTGCCTGTTTTGACCACGATTAAATATACTGCAAATGGATCTGCAAGCCTCAGCCTCTTCGTTACAGAAGACTTTGCAACAAAGAGATCCAGCAGCCATTCAGCAATTGTCAACCGAGCTATCCGCTCAAGCTGCATAACTTACCATGCACCAACATTAACTCGCTCGTTTGACTACACTGACAAAGGAATTAGTGAAGACCCTCCAGGGGGTCATCTCACTCCTCCAGTATCTTCGGCGGCAGCCCCTCAGACACCAAGCTATCTGCTTTCCACAGTCCCTTTTACAATTAACCCTCGACTTGCTTTCCCAGAGAAGTATGATGGTAACCCTTCTAAATGTACAGTAGAGGCTTTCTATTGCAATTTTTCCTATTCATTAATCAGCAGCCTACTCTATACATTTACATTGTCATTTAGCTGACGCTTTTATTCAAAGCGACTTACAAATGAGGACAAAAAAGCAGTTTCAACAACTATAAGAGCAACAATAAATAAGTGCTATAAACAGGTCTCAGGTATTCCAACACTGTGTAAGAAGCTGAATTTTTTTTAAATAAAAGAAGTAGAAGTAGAGAGTGGCGGTGTGTTAGTTGATTAGTTAAGGAAGTGAAGACGAAATAGATTAGTTTTTAGTCGTTTCTTGAAAACAGCTAATGACTCAGCCGTTCTGATAGAGTTATGAAGTTCATTCCACCAACCGGGCAGAGTGAAAGTAAATGTCCGGGAAAGTGATTTCTTCCCTCTTTGGGATGAGGAGAGCATTGCAGTAGTCCAGTCTGGAGAGAACAAGAGCTTGAATGAGGAGTTGTGCTGCATGTTCCGATAGGAAGGGTCTGACCTTCCTGATGTTGTAGAAAGCGAATCTGCAGGAACGAACGGTTCTAGAGATGTGGTCAGAGAAGCTCAGTTGATCGTCAATCATTACTCCAAGGCTTTTGACCATCTTGGATGGAGTAGTGGTTGCCCCATCAATCAGGATTGAGAAGTTGTGATGAAGAGGTGGGTTGAGTGAAACCGCAAGCATTTCAGTAACAAAAACCATGTTACTGAATGATGAATCCTAGAGATGCTATGTAGATGGAAAAGAGAAGTGGTCCAGGAACTGAGCCCTGGGGCACCCCAGTGTCTAGATGTTGCAAGTTGGACACCTCTCCCCTCCAAGACACCCTGAACAACCTGTCAGAAAGGTAAGATCTGAACCACCGGAGTGCAGTACCTGTAACACCTAGTGATTTGAGCGTAGTCAGCAGGATCTAGTGGATTACAGTTTCAAAAGCGGCTGACAAATCCAGCAGGATAAGAACTGATGATTTGGAGTCTGCTTTAGCCAGTCTGAGATCTTCAACAACCGAGAGCAGTGCAGGCTCGGTCGAATGACCTATCTTGAAGTCAGATTGGTTGTTATCCAAGAGGTTGTTCTGAGTGAGAAAGCCAGAGACATGACTGAACACGACTTTTTCCAGAATCTTGGCCACGAATGGAAGCAGGGATACCGGTCTGTAGTTTTCAAGTAGTGCTGGATCTAGTGAGTGTTTGTGATGCTCACGAAGAACATCAGACAGCCAGGGTGCAGAGGTAGTGGTGCGGGCTGACCTTGACGATAGCGGACATACTCTGTCTAGACATGATGCTAGAGTGGAGCAGAGTGTGTTAGTAGTGCTATCAGTATCAAGTGAGGAGGGTCTGTCAGATGGAGGGAGTGCAGATGAAACCATAGCGGATAGTCCAGTGGGTGAGAGTGAGCGTAGGTTTCTGTAAAAGGAGACCTGTGGTGGAGTGTGTGGTGGTTCAGGAGTGATTTGGATGTTGAGAGTGAGAAGGAAATGATCCGGTGTGTGTAGTGGAGTGACTAGTGTTTCATTAGCAGAGAAGTGTCTTGTGTAAATGAGGTCAAGCTGGTTACCGGATTTATGAGTAGCTTAAGTTGGCACTCTGTTGAGGTCAAAAGAGTCTGCTTTGTTAACAGCAGACTGACAATTCCAGAGGCCCACAGAAAAAGTTAGTGGTGTATCAGAAAACATATGTACAGTACGAAGGTTCTTGTTTTATAATCTCTTAATTCTCATAATCTCTCTGTACCCAACAGAGAATAGTCGTATCGCTTTTGTCTGCTCGTTGCTTACAGGAAGGGCCCTAGATTGGGCTACAGTAGTCTGGAGGGTGGACAGATCAGTTTTTCCCACCTTTGAGATCTTGCTTTGTCAGTTTAAGGAAGTATTCGAACATCCATCTGAGAGGAGGAGCCCAGGTTAGCAGCTACTCTCTCACTTAGGGAAGACAGCCAACAGCAGAGTATGCAC
This sequence comes from Botia almorhae, assembly GCA_036877575.1. Taxonomy (NCBI): domain Eukaryota; kingdom Metazoa; phylum Chordata; class Actinopteri; order Cypriniformes; family Botiidae; genus Botia; species Botia almorhae. The sequence goes on along the minus strand of JAZGTJ010002326.1, from coordinate 22,228 downwards.
TAACGTTTCGTAGACTAGCGGCACAAATTGAATGGATTGAGGATACCCTTAAACTGCTATATCGTAAAGGATTAAACCCAGAGCTCCAGACGGAATTGGCTTGTTGTGATGAAGGACGGAACTTATGTGAGTACATTGACTTCTCAGTTCAGATGGATAATCTACTTTGTTCTCGTCGTCCTGTCCAGTTTCAGTCCCACACTACCCTGAGTGCTATCACAGCTCCAGAACCAATGCAAGTAAATTATTCACATTTATCTACCGAAGAACGTGAATATCATCTGCGTTCTCATCTATGCATTCTTATCTACTGCGGACAACCAGGACATCAAAAGTCTAGTTGCCCTGTTAAACCTACCTCTGGTCGTCTACTGGTGAGTGTTGCCACAGTATTGAATGTTACGAGTAATGTAATTTGTATGCCTATAATGTTAACCATTCAAGATAGAATGGTAACAACATCCACCCACATAGTTTCAGGAGCAGCAGCTAATTTCAGTTTGCAAGTAACAATGGTGTAACATTAACCTCTTGTAATTCTTTAGCGGTGGAGGTGCTAGAAGGTCGTCTGCTGGGAGTAGGAAGAGTGGAGTACCAAACAGAGAAGTTGCAGCTCCATATGAGCGTTCTCCACTGTGAGTTGCGCCTTCTTTTCATGCAAACTTTAATCGGCAGAACGCAATTATGATGTTGTAAACCGAGAACTGCTAGCTATAAAACTAGCATTAGAGGAATGGTGTCGTTGGCTGGAGGGGGCAGTACACCCGTTTACTGTGATCACTGATCATAAGATCTCAGATCTGCTAAATGTTTAAATCCAAGACAAGCTGGATGGTCATTATTTTTCACACGCTTCAATTTCACTGTGACTTATCCTTCAGGTGGCAAGAACATGAAAGCCGACACCCTCTCTCGATAATTAAAAGAACTTCCCAAACCCACTGTCCCAGAAAACATTATTCCAGAAACCCTCCTAGTCACCCCAGTACAATGGGATCATCATACCGAGATTCAGAACTTTAATAACCAGAACCCGCCACCCCCTGAGTGTCCAGAGAACCTCTCTTCGTCCATAAATTGCTTAGGAAACGTCTACTCACTCTTGTTCATGAAACGCCCAGTTCTGGTCACCCCGGTATCAATGCTACAGTTGACCTTCTAAAGAATCATTACTGGTGGCCCACTGTTACTACAGACACCATCCACTTCATCCAGAACTGTTCCACATGTCAAACAACCAAGCACTCCAAGCAAGCACCCGCCGGACTTCTTCAACCCCTACCCACACCCCAACGCCCCTGGTCACACATAGTCATAGACTTCATCACTGATCTCCCGAACTCTTGGCAATACCACTATCCTCACAATAATCGACAGATTCTCCAAATTATGCCATTTTCCCTTTGCCCAAACTTCCCACTGCTTTAGAAACTGCTGAAATTTTATGTAATTTTGTGTTTAGATTTTATGGTTTGCCAGACGACATAGTGTCTGATAGGGGACCTCAATTTACCTCTGGGTAATCATTCTTTAAGCATTTAGGGGTGAAAATAAGTCTGACGTCTGTGTATTATTCTAAGTCCAATGGACAAACGGAGCATCTTAATCAAGAGATCATCAGATTCTTACGCTCTTATTGCAGCCAGCGCTTATCAGACTGGAACAGGTACTTAATTTGGGCCGAATATACCCAGAACTCAAATCAAAATCAAATCACTTGATTTGATTTTTAATCCGACTGGAACAGGTACTTAATTTGGGCCGAATATACCCAGAACTCACTCATCAAACCAGGTACAGAAATGACCCCTTTCAAGTGCATCCTTGGATTCCAGCCACCCTTGTTCCCTTGGTCCGGTGAGACCTCAGAACTGCCTGCTATCACTGACTGGCTTCAGCACAGCGAGGAGGTTTGGGAGAGAGCCCACGTTCACCTTCAACATGCTGTTTATCGCCAGGCACACCAAGCCAACCGCCATCATCGGCAGGGTCTCGTCTATGCTCCTGGACAATGGGTCTGGCTCTTCACCAGGGATTTACTTCAGCTTCCATGCAAGAAACTCAGTCCTAAGTATGTGGGTCCATTCAAAATTTTAAGAGTAATTAATCCTGTGTCTGTACATTTGGAATTGCCTAGTAATTATCGCATGTCTCCTTGATCAAACCCGCTCTGTTACGGAGGAGACTTCCGCTTCACCTTCTCCGTGCCACCAGAGGGAACCGTTGCCTGAGTACCAATTCTGTTTCAGACTTCATTTCCCACAAGCGCCATACCTAGGACTGATGAACTTCCTGTTTGGTGCACCTGAACCTCATTAGCCAGTCTATTTAAACTCACCTCGCTGTTTGGCTCACTGTGAAGTCTTGTTTGGCCACGGCGACATTACTGAGCGTTTTCCATTGCATTTGCGTATTCTGTTTATGACCCTTGGATTGTTTCTTGTTGTTTGATTGTCTGCCGCCTGCCTTGATTACTGTTTTGGATATCGATACCGATTGTTTGCTGCCAGCCCTGATATTTCCCTGTTCAACGTTTTTGCCTAGTCAAACCCCTATTGCTCAGTTTGCCGGTGTTTTGACCTATTTTGACCACGATTAAAGATACCACAAATGGATCCGCAAGCCTCAGCCTCTTCGTTACACATTTTCAACTTTCATTCAACTTTCACAATAAATCTTTATGCTTCGTTTCCTAGCAGCTTTACAAAGAATATTACCTTACAACCCCTAGTGATCAAAATAAAGAGGTCTGTAGTGAGTAAAACTTACTTGAAAAATACAAAACAAAAACATTTCTGGAAAGCATATATGTAGCAAGAAAGGAAAGATAAACACTTAAAAACAAATATGAATGCTTATGAAAAGAATGCTTATGAAATGAAACAACAGTAATGATGTTCGGTATACTGTTACAATTTGTGCTTTGTATTTCTGGGGACCCCTTAGCACCTTCTAGGGGTTCACCTTGAAAACCATGATCTGCAAGATATTCTAAGAACTGTATTCATGTGCTGCAGTTGTTTCTTCTGTGTGTAAGGGTCCAGGTCAGCTGGCTTTGGCTCTGGGTCAGCTGGACCGCAGCAGGGCAGTGGGGGAGATGGGGAGCGCGGGGGAACAGATGGATCTGTGAATGAAAATCTAAATGAACAGATCATCTGTGCTTTGTCCAGACTGCAGGACGACATGCAGAGTGTGTTAGAGAGACTACACACTCTTGAAGTTTTAACGGCCTTTCAGGTTAAAACTCATCATTCACTTCATGAATGAGAAAGAGAAAATACCACATTACTTTTTTCGTACTAATTTTTCATGTGTGATTTCTCAGGCCCGATCCTTGGCTCTGCCATCAGAATATCTACTACCACCTGCAAATAAAACCAAGAAGGTATGGTCAATTTTATGTATTGATTGTTTTAATTTCTTGTAATTATTGCTGCATTGCAAAAATTAGTTGTTTATAAAACGTAATTTAGGTTTTTTTCAGCTGAACTTTTAATACTTTAATATTTAAGTATTAAGTAACTCCCTCAAGTATTGTTACGACCCCGAAGAGGTCTAGGGGTACTGGGGTTCAACATTTAAAAGACAGACATTAAAAACATACACACAAGCAACGTGCGGACAAAGATATTGTGCAAAAAAAGTGGTTTATTAAAGTAAGTGCTAAGCAAAATATAAAGGTTGATGTATAAACAAAGAAAGTGGGATATGTTTAATATTTACAATATTTACATGAACAGATGATCAACAAGATAGGAGGGGTACGGGAAGAAGGGACGTAGGCGACGCTAAATCAAAGAAAATAACAAAACCAAAAACCCTCTAACTTACCCATGTCCTCTAATCCTGTCTACGAAACGAAAATGTGAAAATGAAAAGTCTTTAGCGTCCGAGACGCCCTAACTAAACTGCACTCTAACAAAAAACAAAAGTACAAGAGGTGTAACCTAATGTACTAGACAGAGTCAGTTCCTACGTGTTGCGGTGTATGTCACGTGACGTTCTTACCTGTCCGCTTCTTCCCGGCCTCGTAACATATAACGCGCTCAAATATGTACAGTGAGGGGGAGAGGGAACAAAAATATGTAACAAATGTTAGAAAGAGGGTTGCAAATATGACAAACCTCACTAAACCCCAACAGAAGTTTGACATTTTTTATAATTTATATGTAATTTAAACAGCATTTTCTCATTTTTGAGAATCTTGTTTTTACTTTGTTAAAAAGATTTTTAAGTCCTAGTTCTTTTTGGGTGGAAATAGCAGATTATTCGTTTCTTTTTATGTGATTGTGCTTTTTTATATTATAAGTGCTGACATGTAATTTTTACAAGATTTGACTCTGTCTCCAGAAGCTGTCTTGGTGGCCATTTGATGTTTCTCCTGGGACTGTGGCCTTAGCTGTTGTCTGGCCATTTGTGGTGCAGTGGCTCATTCACCTCTGTCTGCAGCGCAGGAGAAGGTAAGTCATGTAACCAAAATAATCAACGTAGGTTACAACGTGCGTATGTTAGAAATACAATAATACTGTTATTGTTATTTCTAAATTGCACAGAATTGCAAATTAATCATTTAAAGGGATAGTTCATCCAAGAAATAAATTTGTTAATTTACTTACCCCTCAGACCATCCAAGGTGTATGCTTTCCTGTAGCTCAGTGGTTAGAGCACTTAGAGAACTATGTAAGTCACTTTGGATAAAAGCGTCTGCCAAATGCATAAATGTATATGTGTAGGTGACTTCTCTACAGTAGAACAGTAAAGGAGATTTTCACTTGAAACTATGTGGTTATTCATAAAATACAAGTCCACAGCTGCCACCACTCCAAGAAAAAAAGCAAGAAAAGCAGATAGAGGCACAAAATGAATCCCCATGGGTCCTGATGATATGTTGAGCAAAATGATCAGTATGTGCAAGAAAGTGAACATTATTTACCCCATAATACAAATAAATACACGCTACTGCTTAATACTTACTACTATGTATTTAAGTTTGACACGTTTATTATTGCATAGTTTTACATTCACTTTTCACATCTGTTTTATTATGAAGTCCCGCCCTACATTCTTATACAAAAATCATTCTGTTTCACTCAGAATTATTTCACATTAGATTAAATGGGCCATTTGTTGTTGACCTGAACGACATGAAGCAACTGATGTTTGATACCAGTTTATTTTGCTGCAGAAAGTTCAACTGAGCGAAATCAGCAGCCTGTTGGAAGATCTTTGAAGACCCACAGGAGAGCCACAAGAGGAGGACATTTTCCTGCCTGTCACGTGATCTCTAACTACTGCTTTTGCACTATGATGATAGCTCTGAGAATTAGCAAACAAAGGACAGATTGAATGTACGTTGTCATAGCCCTTCATTGTAAGTTTTATGTAATTTTTTTTAATGTAACAGAACTTGCTAGATAGTGAGAGTGATACATTTTTGATTTTTGTAATGATCTTTCATTTTCATAGCAATTACGAAAATGGTACGTTGAATTAATTTGACATTTCATGCCATATATATAATATATATATATAAGTTACCCACATATAGCTGCTAAATGTCATTAATACTGTAGTAAAGTGTAGGATGCACTGATTTCTCTAATTCTTGGCAGGCCCTGCAGAAAATGGCCCACATCTAGGCTGGGCTTTTGATAATGGTTATAATTAATCCTAAAATGGTTTGGAGGTATAACGAAAGAGTAACATTATTACTGTACATGTTATTATCTTGACTTACCAGGCTGTGGTGCAAATCAAAGCTATAATCAACAATCTTATCAGATTGATCCCTTGCTTTACAAATGTAGAGGGTCTAAAGGCAAAATTTAGAATTATATATGTTCTTTATCCTTTCAGTATCTTATTATGTGTGCTAGTGTAATATTGATGTATTGCAGTGAACTCAAAAATGTATTTGGACAATTAGGACACACTTAAAATGTTTGTCATTCCAGCATTTGTTTGCAGATGTCAGTTGATTGGATATTTTATCAAATGAAATCAAATTCATTTTTTAGTTGCTGTTTCTAATTGTTCAGATACTTGATTGGGCCTCAGAATTTTGTTAAATCTGTTGAGGCAGTTATACACTTTACACACATCGATCAAAATGTTTGCCGCAGTTAGTTTTGTTGAATTCAAAGGTTCCTTTTATAATATGGTTGAATTGTGAAGCACTGAATTGAATGTAAAGACAGTGACAGGTACAGTAACAGAGAGTCAAAATAATATCTGTAATGTTTAGAGCTCGTTACTAACGCAAGACTAAAAATTTGGTGATACTTTTTTAACAGAAATGCAGTTGTTTTGTAGTTGTAAATTAGTCCATAATCTTAATAATTCCTTTAATAACTGTATATTAGAAATGTAAAAATATACATATATCATTGTTATATGGTTATAATAAGTATATAACAATATAAACTATTGTTATATAGTTTGTACTATACTGTAATGTACCTTTTGCATATTTAATTTGTTTGCTGTAATACCACTTAAATCATCTGTAGAACAGGATTTATGATTTAATTGCCTGTGTTCTAACTAAACAATCTTTCTAATAAAACATTTTTGAAAATTTTGCTTAATTTTGCATTTAATGCATTTTAAATAAATGCATTTAGCCAATATGGACACAAGATGGCAGTATTGCGATAGTCTTAAAGTTGCCAGGACATTCTGTTTGCGTTACATGAAGGCTATGTTCAGAACCATTGTTATAGGCTAGGTGTTTTCAAACTTTATAATTCAATTTTATTTATATAGCGCTTTTTACAATGTTACATTGCTTTAAAGCAGCATTACATAAAAAAACAAAGAATAATAATAAAACACAGAACAAATGTCAGACATGTTTATGGTATTATTGCAAATAATATGTGTAAGATTAATTACGTATACTAGGCCCCTATAGTATGTTTACGAACAAAGAGCTGACCAAACCGATAAAGCCACAAAATTGTTGAGCAAAATATATGCATTCCAGCTTACATAAGGATGGCATATAATAGACAACATCTTATGGGACAGGGCTATAAGGGATTTGCAATAGTACCATAAACTACACAACATGCAAAAGCAGCATACATACATACATAAAATATATACAATAAAATATTGGATGTTTACAATTTACAAAACCCTAGGCTAAGTTAGACGTCAGCAGTCTCCCAGCAAGCAAGCCAACAGGGTGACAGTGGCAAGGAACCAAAACTCCAGTGATATATAGATGGAGAAAAAACCTTGTGAGAAGCCAGGCTCGACCAGGAGGGCCAGTTCTTCTCTGGCACGTTAAAGCTGCAACTTGTAACTTTTAGATATGAACAGAGTTTATTGTGATGATTTATAGTTAATTATTGATGGAAAACTGATGGTTCCAACTATATTTGATAATATGTCGGGCACTGAGAAATTGTGCCAACAAAAGCGGTGAGGCATAATGTTACTAATTGCAGCCATAACATCACACTGCTGTGCCTAAGCAGGAAACAAAATAAAGCTAAAAGTTATCATGTATATAACTGTAGGATTACTGAAGAAGTCTATCAAATCCTTATGATCTGTCTCAGGGTCATTTCATCCAGTCCCCCACCATCTGGTCTCAGAGTTTGGATCCACCTGACTACAGGGTACTAACAGTTAACCAGAACCTTCAGATCACAGTAAACGTGAAGGACTACAAAAGGGGAGGAGATTGCTTAAGTATTGAGGAGCTAAACCATTTAGGGCCATTCAGCAAGATTTTAAAATTTATACCGTGCTTGATAGGCAGCCAGTTGACAAAACTGGGCTTATATGGTCATACTTGTTCGTTCTCATGAGAACTCTGGCCGCTGCATTCTGAACCATCTGGAGTTTTTGGATTAATCTTGCAGGGCAGCCACCAAGTAGGGCTTTGCAATAATCAAGTCTTGATGTCATGAATGCATGAATTAATTTTTAGTGCCTGGCTCCGAGGGCATGTGTCATAGTTTTGATATATTTTGATATCGACTATGCATTCTGTTAGTTTAGTGAATTTATAAGTCTCGTTGGGCCTAAAAGAAATGTATAGCTGAGTATCATCAGCATAACAGTGGAAACTAACTCCATGTCTCTTTATAATTGCTCCCAGAGGTAGCATGTATAAGGTGAAAAGTCGGGTCCCAAGAACTGAGCCCTGTGGTACTCCATATTGGACTTGTGATACCTTTTCACTCACAGCAACAAACTGGAATCGGTCAGATAAATATGATTAAACCATGCCAGTGCTGTTCCACTTATGCCAACGCAGTTTTTAAGCCTATTTAGTAGAATGCTGTGGTCAATAGTGTCAAAAGCTGCACTAAGGTCAAGTAATACTAGAAGAGAGATGCAGCCATGATCTGCTGACAAAGGCAGGTCATTAGTAACTCTGATGAGAGCAGTCTCTGTACTATGGTATGGCCTGAATCCTGATTGGAAATTCTCATAGATATCATTTCTTTCCAGGAAAGAGCATATCTGTAAAGACACCACCTTTTCCAATATTTCTGAGATAAAAAGGTAAATTTGAGATGGGTCTGTAGTTTACTAGTTCCCTGAATTCAAGTTGTGTTTTTTTAATAAGGGGTCTGATAACTGCCAGTTTGTAAGGCTTTGGGACATATCCTAACACCAATGATGTATTAATAATACTTTGTAGAGGGTCTATAATTTCAGGCAGCATCTCTTTCAGCAACCTGGTAGGTATAGGATCAAGCATACATGTTGTTGATGTAGATGCTATGATTATTTTTGACAGTTCATCCCTATCTATAGGAGAGAACGCCAAAGATGCCAGATCTGATGAACCTTTTGCGAGGAACCACTTTCCTAAAATATATCCATCTGTATATTTGTATGCATAAAGAAACATTGAACTTTCATAGAACATTTAGCAACTTTCACAATAAATTTTGTTTTATAGTAGCTTCACATACTGCACTACAACCCCCACTGAACGAGATAAACGAAACTGTACTGAGATAAATCCCAACAGAAAGATAACCATTTTTTTTAAATAATGGGAAGTACGTATGCAGCAAGCAAGAAGAGATACACGCTTGAAAATTAAAATGAGCGCTTGTATTGTTCAAACTTATACAATATATTATACAATTTTGCTATTGAACTTTATACAATAAAAACATTTTAAAAAGTTGTATGCTTATTTTGTTCAGCAAGTGATTTCTTGTGTTCAAAACAATGCAAAACACATTACGCATTTTTTTAATTCAACCATGTGCAAAAACATGTTCTTTCAGCAATGCAAACTCAAACTGCAAAAAGGTCAAATATTCACACCAGGTGGGATATATTTAAAATGGGATGGATGTTTCTAATGCATTTTATAAATATTTAACTTAAAAGGACCTTTTCAAGTAATTTTAATTTAAAAAATGTAAAGCATTTTACTGAATAATGCGAGAAACTTAAAGTCAATTTAGCTGAAGGGTGGCCTGCATCCCTGTACTCGGCAGACTAGTCAATTAATGAGTAAGGTAGGCCAAATGGAGAGTTGTGGGATATTCTAAAGTGTCCTTTGGCTGCATGCTAAGCACATACAAAATTCTATGCTTACATATTCTGTATGTATATTATGCACAATATGCACATTTTATGTAAGTAACATGGTAGTAGATGATTATGAAAATAACCTTTTTAAAGGTTTACAATCATTTATAATTGGGGACAGCAGATAACAACTGATGTGTCCCTAAGGCACCTAACCTCTGATTGTGTGTTCATTTACATTTATGCATTTGGCAGACGCTTTTATCCAAAGCGACTTACAGTTCACTCAAGTTATAAAATTTTTTTTAGTGCATGTGCTCCCTGGGACTTGAACCCATGACCTTTGCAGCGTTAGCACAATGCTCTACCAACTGAGCCACAGGAACACTTTCATAAAATGCAATTGTTCATGAAATGCAAAGGTCACATTTCGGGAATGTCAGTATTTATCACACATTAATGATATAATTCTGTTACCAAGCAAGACATCAGAACATCAACAGTTTAGAAGGCTTAGTTTAATTTGGTTACTTACATAGAGGACAAGGTTCATCCTTTTTACATAGAGGAACGTTCAAGCCGTCAAAAAAAAGCTATGCAGATATTTTAAAAAAATAGCTTGTCAAATTTGAGTTTGACATGCACTATGAATGCATCAAGATAAAACATGAACCTGTCATTCAAACAGAAATAAGATATTTCATCCTTAAGAGCTTTTATATGCAAGTTACAACAAATAACTTTTAGTATACAGTAGTGTAAAGATTTAGCCAGATGTTTTTTGATCATGTGGTCAAGTCACATAATTTTCTGTAGAGAAAATATTGACACTGCCAGTACAAACTTGACAGTGGCGATCTTTTTTTTTTCTTTATGACTCTGGCCTGACTGTTGCTTGTGGATGTAGGTTTCTCCACTCCATTCAAAAGAAATATAACACTTAACACGTAACATGACAATTGTATTTTATTTTATCTTAAAACATTCCAAAAGTTATTAAAGATGTGTTGTGATTCGACATTTATGAATATAAAGTTTTCAGACTTTTTTGAAGCAGCAAAACCATATTCATGTTGTAACATTTTACGCTAAAATTACAGTCTAACAAGCATAGTTTTAAAGCAAAGTTTTTAAAAAATGGTTTAAATTTTTACTTGTCAGACAGTACAAATATTAGTGTTACATAATATATTACTTTTTTATAAACATTACTTAAGATTCTAAGTTTAGGTGGCATATGTGCATGGGGAAAGCACCCACCTCACTGCCTTTTAGAAGAGATTCAGTACACCTATTCAGCATTTCTTACATATGCATTGACAAGAAGATACAACATAAAACAAAGGACATGCTAAAACAGAAAATGAATAACCAAGCAGTAGCCAATAAACAAAGAAAACAGCATGCACACAAGACAATTGCACATATTTCTGCCAATATAGTTAGTGCTACAGTTTGTTTTTAAAGACTAAAGCCTGATACAGTCAGATGCTGGGCTGTGTTTCGTGCCTCAAAGTATGAAGTGTCAGTCTCATCATCTGGCTGGGGGATAAAGGGCATGTTCTGATTGTGAAGGTTTTCCCAATCCACACCCTCAAAGAATGGGTGATCCTTTAGTTCTAGAGAAACAAGGATATAATTTTAATGCTGGGCTGGATGATCGGGTAGTCCACTAGATGGTTCTTGTAGGACTAATAATTGCTAACTATTAAGTTCATTTTAGGTTAATTAATCATCTTCAGCATGGCATTTTGCCAAGTAAGGCATGTGCTTGTTCCTGAAAAAACAATCATATAAAAAAAAGAGTTCAATATTTTTAAAAGGTCATTCATTTTAATGACTCACCTTTTAGGCCGGCACGTTTGTTTGCATCCATGGTAAGAAGAATCTCTATGGCATTTCTTGCATTCTGGGTTAACGCTTCATCTCCATCTGGCCAAGGTACATCTGAACACATCATTAATAAAGTATATTATAATAAATGAAAATAAATAAAATAAAGATCAGCAACATTCCAACTATACCAAACTTCCAAACATATCCCACCTCTGTTGAGAATGTTCTGGAACACCAGCTGAGGAGTCTCATCATTGAAGGGAGGGACTCCACTGAGGAATTCAAACAGGCAGACCCCTAACGCCCACCAATCCACCATGAAATCTGTTAAAGATCAAAGAGACCTGCTCAGTCACAATGTTTAACTGGTACAATTATGCAACTTGGTACTAAATGTGTTAGAGTGTGACCACTAATACAAGCTGTGACAGCAGCGCTGTGAGTTGATTGTAAGGGAAAAAGGAACGGCACGCATCATTGGCTTATTGCGTACACTGAGGTACAATGACTGGATGTTGCATCAGGAACTTTGATGATTTTCATTAATCAAAGAAACATATATATCAAAAGTATTAAAACAAAGTACATAATATATAGATGTTTAAACTGACCAACTTAAAGGTCAATTGTGTACTTTCTAAACACCAGACAAAATTGCTCCAATAAGTAGATCATTTTTTAGTAGTGCTTGTCTGTGTGCTATGCTAAAGTTTGCAAAAGTGTTATGCAGTTGCTTGGGTGTTCTGGGTGGTTGCCTACTGGACCATATCGAAAGAGTCCACTGACAAATGTCTGATATTTAGGGGTTTTGATATGGCTCAAGTGCTTCCTCCAAAGTCTAGGGGATTTTACAATTTGTACACACTCTGTGGAAGGTACGCATTAAAGTTCATTACTTAAAGATAGCCATTTGTTCAAAATTCCAACCCCAAGTCTTAGCAAACGTCACTTCTAAGTTTCCAAATGGGTTTTCCCAAGCACCCTCTGTCCTCCAAGAAATTCCAAATAATCCCAGCTCAAAAGGCACACCACAAGTTGAGTCAGCGTTTGACATGTCAGAGTGATAAAAAAAAGCAAGTGTTTTAAAAGCACTTATATAATCTTAAAGAAATTGGCCTACAAATGGCTTACTTATCCATTGACTTTACATATTAAATTGGGATAGGAACTGTCCCATGTTGTTTAAAATGTTTAAACAACAATACATTGTTTCCCAGTAGAATTCCCAGAACCATCAAGCATCCCAAAAGAATTCAGACAGCATTATAAAGCATTGACAGTGATGAATAAGGATCTGCCAATCACAAAAGCTGCAACCCATCACTGAATTAGTCGGTTATTTCCTTAACTAATGTGGTAAGGAAAAGCTGCCCACTCATGCAACTATAGCCATCACAATACCCTAAAATTCTAACCAAACACACTTTAGCCTACTTACCATAACATACAGACCCTGGAACTAAAACATAACATTGGTTAATTCACTCAAAGTACAAAATACTATAGCACAAAGGCTAGACTGATTAATTGGCCAATAACCATAAATATTGTGTCAAATTTCTCTTTCAAATCTCAAGTTCTTGATCTCATTTGTATTCAATAAATTGTCTGCATTATAATGCAGGGGTGTCCAATCCTGCACCTGGAGAGCCACTGAGCTATCTTAAGCTACTCAAGGTCTTATTAGGCAGACAGGTGTGTTCATGCAAGCTTGAGCTAGTGATGCCAGGTACGATTTGGGTCCGCGAACTGAATTGTTTGATTCAATAAACCAATGAAAACTGACTGTTACTCTTACATATTTCTAATCCGAGTAAACTAATCCGAGTCATGTTATCAATTAATAACATTTTAATAAAATCATTTGTTTGAGTGCATATTAAAACATTTAAATTGCAGTTACAGTTACATACAAGCAATACAGTTGCTTGTAATTTAGTTGAATCATTTAAGTTACCAATGTTTGTGATAACATTTTTATTCGCTTCCCATGTTTTAATTAACATTTATTTAATAAAACAAGTCATTAGTATTATCCAGTACATTAGGTTGTTATTAAAGAAACGTAAATTGCACACCTGGCTTGTTCTCGTTGCACTCCGTGATATGCATATAGTGTCGGCAACTCACTCGTCAGTCAAAACTTTAGCTTCGATAGTTGGTTGAACTGGCACATTTGGTTCTTTTTGAGACTAATGTATCTTACATCATCAACCTGAAAATTTGATTCAGTTCAATTTTGTAAACGGGCTCAACCAGTTACTTCCTGAGAACCCGGCTCAAAAAAATGATTCGTTTAAAAATTAGACATCACTAGTTGGAGCTCAACTCTGCAGGACAGTGGTCCTCCAGGGCTGAGTTTCGACGTTATAAGGCCCACTGGCCACCCTGCCCTCTGCATTGGATATTGGAAAACCCCTGTTGGCTGCACTATATAAACACTCAAACCCCTTACCGTGAGGTTTGCCTAACAAAAGTTCTGGTGCCAGGTAGTCAGGAGTTCCCAGGATTGGAGCTTGTTCTACACGTTCTGGACCTCTACGGACACTCTTTGGTGTCCTATAGGGAGTATGAGACATAACCGTCTGCTGTGGCGTCTAAGAAAAAAAGGCATTGTTTATGTATTATAATCATTTTTAAATAACAGTTCAACCAAACTAATATTTTAACCTGCTCCCATATAATAAATAAACTATAAGACTTTCCCTCTTCCATGGAACACAAGAAATACATTTTGAAAGTTCACTTTGCTCTTCTGATAAAATCAGCTGTCAGTTTGGTCACTATATACTAGAATCCAAAAAGTTCTGCCAAATATCTCCTTGTGTTTCACGGATAGGTTCAGACAAAGTGCTTGGGTGAACAATCTGTTGTCTTTTTAAGAGACAACAAAGATTAGACTTCTCACCTGGTAAAGTGAGCTGCTCAAACTTGTCCTTTTCTTCTGAACTGGTGTCACCGCAGAAGGGTCACTGTGGAATGAAGCTGACATTTCTATGCCATCAAAAGAGACTAGGCTGAGGTGTGAATTAGAGTGGTTTATCGAGCTGCAGTAGCTCCTAAACGCAACTACATTCTTGGGTTTAAGGAAACCTGGTGATTTGACCATTATGCTGGATAGTCCATGGTCAACAAGAGAACGTTCTGATTCACCTCTCCGCTGTTTTGCACTACTATGCTTTTGCATAGCCATTGTAATTTGGGCCATTGGTGTTACTGCAGAAATGTCAATTTCATCCAGCTCCTCAAAAGTGGATGACAAAGCCTCTTTTTTAAAGACTGTTGGTTTTTGAGGTGTGGTACTGACCAATGACATCTCGTGGACTGAGCCAGCCGAGTCCAAACTTATGCTTCTCCTGATATTTTGTGTTTCACCATGTGAGGTTGGGGAGCTTGAAGTGGCCTCTGCTTTAATATTATGCACAGCTCCCTCATCGCCTGGATCGTCCAGATCAGAGAACAGGTTTTTGGCCACAGCAATGGGACTGGATTGCTTTGGACTTATTCTCTCAGTGAATTGCTGACAAATCTGATCACTTTTAACATCATCAAGCCCAACAATGGAGAAAATTCCTGTCAACCCTGTGTTTTCTCTTGAATTGTCATTAGGAATCCAGAAACATCTCTTGTACACTGCATCATTTTTCTTGGAAAGAATTTTAGCTTGGTCTGGGCTTTTCTCCACTTCTTCAAAGCCTCGTTTCACTGAGGATTTAGGCTTCTTTGGGGACTCAGATTTTACAAGACTATTCCCAACTGACTGATGGGGAACAGCCTTACCCAAAGGTGTGGCAGTGTGATTGACTGCATTGAACTGGAGCCTCTTTACAGAAATATCTAGTTTATTATTTCTGCCAAGGTCCACTTGGTTATCAAGAGGGGTCAAAACATCTCCAGCTTTTGTAATAAGAATCTTCCTTTCCACAGGTGTTAGGGAAATGTTTCTTGCCATTCTATTTCCAAATTCCTCGGCACGTAAATGAGGAAAATTCTCACCATCTTGTAAATTCTGAAATTGCATGGCAAAGTTAGTTTTTTTTTGTAATATACTGAAGCACAGACCAGAAAACTAAACCACACTTACGTGTCATTGAAAGCCAGAGCCTTCTTTCTACAGTACTGACATTGACAATATGGAGTAAAGGCTTATTTTGTTGTCATCCACTGCAGTGAAGCCAGTTGCTACTGAAATGTGGGTGTGCACTATAACACTATAACTAATTTTAGCAATAAAAGTGCACTGTCTGATGTTTTTGTAATATAAAAGTATTTAACTTTAAAAAAGGCGTGTTTTCAATTAGCTTGTGCTGTGGTATGGACCATCAAGAAATTTCAGTGGTTTTGGTATAGACTGCTGCAAGGTCAGTATTGTTTTTATTTTATTACCCCATTCTTTAACAATTCTCCAAAATCCCTTCCCATAAAACTGACTATTGAAACAGAACCTGCTCGTTTTCCCACATAGGGCTGACACAGTCCTCAGAATCTGTAGTGGATGGTAACAGGCATGAGTGGGTGCTTCCAACACTTAGAGTCTCAAATCTCCTTCTCGATTTCATCAGCCTTGGTGTCAAACTTTTAGCCAGCACACCAGGATTGAACACACTGCTGGATTCTAGAAAGTATCAGAAAATATAAAAAAAAGTTGTTATATAACTTTGTAATAAGCAGCTGAAATAATGCTGATGCAATGCAAGACAATCTGACTGCAAGTTATTCTGACATGTACCTAGAGCTCGGCTTGAGCATACTGGGGAGCTCAAGTACTCAGCCCTTTTCTTTAGCAGAGGTGAGGACAGAGAACTGTTCCTCTGCTTGACTTTCCCACAGGAAATGGGGCTGCCCAACGCTGTACTGCTGTAACGCTTACCCTCAGTCACTGGGGTGTTCTGTCAGTTCATGTAAAAATAAGTTTTTATTCATACTTTTGCATAAAGTTTACAATGTAAATTCAAATATAAAGTAAAAATCATAAGATAATGGAAATCTACTCACAAGACCAAGTGAGCTTATTAACGACAGAACCTGACCGGGAGTTCTAAAATAATCTTTCTTAGGCTTCACCAAAGAAGGCGTGGTTAAAATGTCCATAAGATTTAGCTCTGTATGGTGGAAACAGTAAACGTGTCATTATCACAAAAAAAGACAAAGGGTTTCAGCATTTTTAGAGGTTATAACATACCCCTCTCTAGTTTCACTTTAGAGAGTCCAAAGTCTGTGAGTTTAATGTGACCCTCATTGGATATGAGCATGTTGTCTGGTTTTAAATCCCTGCATAAAAAAGAAAAAAGTTAGCTTTTGACAAAACACAAAACTAACTCACAATTCTCATGTACAGATATACCTATGAATGATGCCATGTCTATGAAGGTAATCCAGAGCAAGTGCGACCTCCGAGATGTATTTCAAAGACATGTCTTCATCAAAGTACCCATAGATATGTAGTAACGATTTTACATCTCCTCCAATCAGATACTCCATCACCTACACAACACATATGGAAACATCAGCTATGGATGTCAAGTTTCACATGAATGTTAATATTAAAACATGCTGGCCAAACTTCATACATGCATACATTCAGCATACAATTAAAAACTATTAAAGACCATTACAATGTATTTATAGGGACTTTATTTTTCAAAAGCAAGAATTGTCCCCCTCCAATTCTCATTATAAAATGAGGAAATCTACTTCACTAAAAAAAATCAGTAAAAAGGAATAAAAGTCAATTACCAGTGAGATTCAAAAATCAAAAAGTTAAAAAATCTGGAAATATTACAATAGTGAGAATTTGAAGAGAACTGCGTTTAAATGATGAACATAATGAAAGGGTGCATTAATTACAATAAAGAATCATAAATAAAAATCATGTTTCTTTCTTTTCAAGCAAAGCATACCTTATTTTTCGGTTTTATTTTTAGTCACTAGTAACTATTCTAATAAATACCAGCTCATATTAATTAGATAATAGTATTCATTCATTAGATACTAGTATCTATTTAAATAAATGACAGTACTTAGTAATTAGATATTTGCAATTTTCCGATAGTGACTAGTAACTATTTCATTGTAACTAATACTTACTGATTAGCTACTAGTATTTTTTCATTAAATACTAGTGCACGTGTTGAAACATTCTTTTTACCTGCCTTTACCTCTGCCATTTTGCACCTTTCAGTTTTCTCTTTATTGCATTGTTTCAATATTATTTAACATTTGCATACTGAGCATAAATGTAAATTCAAAAAGCACCGTACCTATTATGTTCAGGATCTCTTTAATCTAAAGACCACTTTAATCTAAACCACTAACTAAAACAATTACTAGTTCTATTGTTTATTAAGTAGGAAAGTATAATTATATTCTAGTCACTGTTAGGAAAAGTACTACTCGAACGAATAAACAGTAGTATCTAATAAAAAAGTACTAGTAGCTAATTAATAAGTAACAAGTATCTAAAAAATAGGCACTAGTATCTAAGGTTACTTGTGACTAAAAATAAGTATTAGTAGCATAAAATAGATTCTAGTAAATTTTAAAGATTAAATGTTTAAATTGCTTGACATAGAAATGTGCCTTGGGACTCTTTCTACATACCAGATAGACTTTAATAGCTGTTTGTAGTGAGTAAAACAGATGCACAATAAAAGGACTTTTACTGAGAGCCAGAGCATCTCTCTCAGCTCTCATCTGATCAGTCATGTTTTTATCCACCATGTCTGCCTTCTTCACCACCTGCCAGAGGAATGTCATATATACAGATAAAAACTTCACATTTGAAATGAACATTTAATGGTGTTTGAAAGCACGATTAGACATCTCTTTAAATGAATACATCTCTGTACCTTAATGGCATAGAGTTTGTTGTTGCATTTCTTTCTGGCGAGGTAAACCTTCCCAAAGGCGCCTCGGCTGATAGGTTTGACCAGCACGAAGTCTTCGATGGAGGGAGGTTTTACTGCGCTGTTCGAACTTTCAGCTTCCATCCTAACTTTTCCAAATAATAATTCAATCCAGCTGCTTTCCGATAAACGACTACTTCACTAGGTTTGACAACCTGTTAGTGCATTGCCAGCAGCAGCAGTTAGTGCAACAACGCAGTGAGATAAGCCTCATTCACAGTCACATAAAAAAGGAATTTATGGTGATTATCGTGTTGAAAATGTAACAAGTCTTACCACAAAGGGTTTAAAGCGCTACATGTATATCGATTACATTACTATATTACAGGGAAGTCTACAACTGTTGACAGGCGTCAGTCGATTGTTTTGAAATTTGAAATGTGCCACAAAGTTTGGGGCCTAAAACGCAATGGATTAGCTGCCCTTACACAATGTAATTTAATTGAGAGTGTGAGTGTTTAAATAAAGTGGTTGACTGCACTATAACTGAACTAAATAATCAAAATGAAATAATTTATATTATATTCTTGTATTTTTATGATTAAATTGTATTTTACTGGTTAAAAAATCACGAATCAGGCAAAGCGTTGGTCTACTATGTAAAAAAAAATCATGAGCAACAGCGCTGAGAAAAATAACCAAGACCACGTGATAATGTATCGTATAGCCGTATGGACAACGATTTTGTTAAAGTTTAGTAAGCATTACATTGAAAACGCACAAAAGAAGAATCATTAATTATTAATTACACCCATCGTATCTAACATACAGACATCTTACGGACCGCTAAACGCCGCACGCTAAAATCATTTGGTGTAAAATCATGTGTAAATCACATGTAGATTACCGTCTTTAATTAAATTATTACATACAGTTTTAAATGAAACTACTATCAAAATCTATAATTTCGTGCGCAAGTCTATTGTGTATGTAACATCTGCATACAAACCATTATAAATAAATAGCGTTAATTAGCTATTAAATGTCACCATTCACGCCAGTCTTAGTTTCCACATAATACACTGTTTCCAGTTATACAGTTATACACAATATTTACACAACAGAATACATTTATAAATTAAAAGTTGTAACTGCGCAATGAACTAACATGAACAATTGTATTGGCATGAACTAACATGAAACTAATGTTAACAAATATAACTATAAATAAGGCCTGCAACCCTTTCAGCCGTGATTTATTCACGATACAGCACGGCCTCAAGTACCTTATTGCTTTTATAAAACGGTTACCACATAATAAAAATATTAAAATCATATTTATTATGTTATATTATAATGTTTTCATCAAGTAAAATCATCATCTGCCTTCCGCTGTAAAAAGTAGTCCCTAACGGCAACAGAGTGCTTCTAAGTGCGGGGGCTCAATGATACACAGAACCGTTGAGGGAAGCGGTTGTAGCTGTGCTTTATCGTGAATAAAACACAGCTGCTGACCAATCAGAATTGAGGAATGGAACTAACCGTTTTATATGTATATATATATATATATACATATTTCGTTATGCATTTTTGTTTAGGAATAAACATAGCATTATATAACGTGATATATATGTTCT
This sequence comes from Botia almorhae, assembly GCA_036877575.1. Classification (NCBI taxonomy): domain Eukaryota; kingdom Metazoa; phylum Chordata; class Actinopteri; order Cypriniformes; family Botiidae; genus Botia; species Botia almorhae. The sequence continues at coordinate 2,397 of JAZGTJ010002326.1, read as the reverse complement.
CTGTAAATATGTTCACGTTTTCGTGTGTTGAACTTTTGCTTGTTGATTTACTTCTGTTTAAAGCACCTTGAAGTACCTTGTCGCACTGCTTTAAAAGACACCCTGACTTTTTTCAGGTGTCGTAACCAGAGGGGCAAACCAATCCCCCACCTCTCTCTCTCTCTCTCTCTACTCTCTGTCTGTGTCTCTCTGCATGCCTTTGATCACAGTGTTTTGGGAAAAGGCAGCTGTCGTGCTGTTTTTTCTTCTAGAGCAAACGCTATATCCATCTGCCTTTGAAACTCCCTTGGGCAACTTTGGTATAGACGGACCACAACAATATAATTAATGCAGCAGGACGCAGATACGCACACAGTCTGATCCACTGTCACTTCTTAAGATGTGGAATACCTGCGGTGTCCTGTTCGCCTGGGCTCTGCTGCTCACACTGCCTGTCCGAGCTCAGTCCCAAAGCAGGTAACTTCTATCTTAAACACAAAATACCGACGCATGGCGCACTCCATGTCTATGCGTAATCAGAAAGCGGCGCAGTGGATCTTGCAGGGATTCAAATTTTACATCTCATGTTGATATAATGTTGCGTTTGCTTGCTACAATGCGATGCGTGGTACATTTATGTGAAAGTTGTATTTATTATGAGCACATTGATGCTCAAATGAACGATGCTTCGATGCAGGTGTTGATTTTGTATGTTCACTTCCAGACAAACATTTACATGTGGTGGGAATATAACTGGAGACTCGGGTGTTATCGGCAGTCAGGGTTATCCTGGAGTCTATCCACCGAATACCAAATGTGTGTGGAGAATTACAGTAAGTATTCATAGACAGAAACTGTTTTGTATGCACAATGCCATTTGTATGTAACATGCAGTGCTTAAATAATAGATAGAGATTTGCATTTTCTGAATAAAATAACCACTGTTTTCAAGGCAGCATACGAGCTAGTTAAAAAGCTTTTAAAGGTTAGGTAAGTTTAGGTTTAGCTTTGGGTTCTGTGTAAATAAAATAATGTAACATTATATATAACAATAACAACATAAAATATAGCTGCAAGTAGCAATAACGGGGCCAAGCAGTAAGAAGGCACAATAAGTCAAGCAAGCATGGCTGGCCGTCAGAACAACTGCAGCAATTACACAGATACAGCCTCTAAAGAAAATCTATATGGCGGACAGAAAGTATATGCCCGACTATATCAAAATTCGTATAGTACAAATTTTGACCACTCTTATAATTCCAGAGAGATATAATTCCTTAATAACTCCAGAGAGACCACTCTTATAATTATAGACCAAAGCATTCAAACGTTATAACCGGACATTTTTATATAAATTTTTATATCTCTGGACCAGTAGGCGCTGTGACAAAACAGTGCATGCACCGTAAAGGTCATGCCTGTGATGACACATGTGAAGTTTTATCAACTAAGTTCGGGAGGACCACGGTCATGTAATCCAACCAATCATCATGCAGCGGCGCATATATATAGCCGTCCCTCACCTCCGTGACATGATAGTCTCATCAGTGATAATTTGTGATTGCATGTTAGTGCAAACTCGTAAAACCTAGTTTCGTGTCAATACAGCAAGGCGTTGCTAAGGTACACCCTTATATTCATTATTGCCGGATCGACAAAAATTCATAGACACAGTATATGAGAATGGTAAGAGATATCAACAAGATTTTCATAACTTTTAGTCACAGATGTCTCTTGATAGTATCTACCAATTCTCATGCAAATCAGACAAACACCCTAGGAGAAGTTCGAAAAAGTTGATTAGTAGTTAAAAAGTAGTTTCGTGTCAATACACCAAAGCATGGCCAAAATATAGCCTCATATTCATTATTGCATGATCAACAAACAATTCGTAGACACAGTATATAAGAACGGTAAGAGTTAGAAACAAGATTTCCATAACTTTCGGACAAACGCCCTAGGAGGAGTTCGAAAAAATAATGTTTTCAAAAAATTTAAAATGGCGGAAATTTTTTATGACGGAAAATTCGGCATGAATATCCGACTCGGCATGAGCCATGGAATCAGAGGAAAAAAGAATTTTGTTTCTAGCCCTTACGGGTCAAAAGTTATTAACACAAACGTATGTGAATGTTTGTTGAAAATGACGTCAGAGGAAAAACAGTTGGAAAGTTTGGACAGTTGGTGGCGCTAGAGGGATTGAGTTAGGGATTCCAACATTGGTGTGGTTAATGTTCATACTGTCCTCTAGGGGTGTAACGATATTACAAACCGAACCGAAATATCGCGATACACCAACCACGATACGTATCGCAAAACTCTCGTGGCGTACCGCGGTACTCTCACGCCCCCTGCTGCCCATTGTTGAGATTGACGTCACTTGTCTCTAACTAATTTAACCAATTTAAACACATCTTT
>JAZGTJ010002325.1:0-43444 GCA_036877575.1 Botia almorhae | reverse complement strand
ACAGTCTGACTGACAGTTTCAGAGCAAAACTGCATCAGTAACCACAAAACAACCTGCAAAGCTGTGTGTGTGCATGTGTGTGAACACACCTCAACTAAACACAAAAACACATTTACAAAGTCAATTTTTCTGACCCCTCAAAATGCTCCCCAAAGTGACAAACTCACAGCCCATCAGAACATATTAAAACCCACAGCCCATCAGAACATATAGCTGAATTGAATATTCAGCTATGTGAAGAGGGATTTTGGACTAAAGAAATTATTGGTGGAGAGAGTTACACAGTACAACAAAAATAGAAACCAAGCGACAAAATGTTGTTTGAAAAGTGTAGGTGCTTGGACATAAAGAAAATCATTCAATATTGCATTTAATGTATTTATGATGTGCATAATAAAAATAATTGTTAAACTATAAAAAAAGATTCAAAATTTTAATTAAAAATGACATTTTATGATTTACTCATTGTGAAGTACCATGTAAACAACGAAAGCAGTGATTTGTTTTGATAAGTTTAACCTTCATCTATTTGGTACTTTTTCTTAAATATCTTGCTTAAGCTAAAAATAAAGCCTCTGACATCTGTCTAAGATTAACAGGTAGTCTCTGTAAGTGACAGTTGCTAGGCGAACAGGTGTTATATTAAAACTTGTATTTTTATTGTGTATTTTTAGCACAGCTGGAACCAGAACTTCTGTTTCACAATTTAGCATTTTAGCATCTTAACTAGATTGTTTATCTAGGAAGTTTATCTAGATAAATAAGTTTATCTTTAAATAAGCTTTTTAGGTTTTATTTAGTTTCTTTTAATTACCGTTTGTTCAAATAAAATATGCGAAATAAACATGTCGGTAAGCAACACGAATCAAGATGAAGGATGACAAAATATCTGTTTACTGTCGGATGTAAATTGAGAGACTGGGGGACACAGTTAGACGGTTTGTGAGAGCTAATGGCTGACAATGTCCCTAAAGAGAGGGTCCCAAGGTTAGTCTACTTACAAGCAAAGGTTCGGACACGTGGAGTATTTTCGAGCGCTAACACAGCTTACAGATGAGAGGCAAACAGGCGGACACTCCGGGGCCAGGCGATGTGGTGCGGTCCCCGGTGTGGTATCGATCGCTTGAAATCTCATCACTCTACCTTTTGAAGTAGTTAAGAGCAGCATCGTCTGCCACAATTGGATGTGGGGATTGGATTTCTCCCAGGTCACCTGTGGGTATTTTTAGGCCGGTGAGAAAATCCTGTCTCGTACACATCAGCCGCACTCAACAAAACACACACGCACACTTTTGCTGGGACATAAAGCTTAATTACGCAAGATCCAGTCAGTCATATAGAATGCCAACCAATGAGCTGGGCTGCATGTGTGTTTGAAATATTTTATCTAAGATTAGCTTCTAATTAATTTGTCAGGTTGTGTTAAATGAATACCCCCGCATGCAAATACAAGCACACATACAGATCTAGAAATTACATTACTAAATAACAGATATAACAGGTGATTTCTGTTGTAATAGTGCCGTGTTTTTGTCTGTCTGTCTGCTTCAATGTTTCTCACAACATTAGCAGTGAGTAGAGCTAAACTGCGGTCGCATTAGTAGCGGTTCTTCATACGTCAACAACACAATGTTAGCTTACCATTTCTTATTTAATGGAAACTGTCGTGTAACTTCGCCACCTTGATTTCACATTTTACGCAGCGCCTGCTGTTCTGACCCAATGACCAGCGCACACCACTGAGCCTCTCGACGAGTGCCACCTGGTTTCAATTTACTAGCTTGTTTAACTTGTTTTTTCCTGTCATGACAAGTAAAAAAGTAGCCTTAACCAGCTAACCTGGTTTAGATGACAGCCAGGTAGGGGGTTCAGTTAAAAACATCTTATTCCTAGTGACGATTACAAAGCAGATTATGTTCTGGGCACACAATGTTGATTTTAACATGCCTAGTTTGGTAAAGCTTTATTTTTAACCAGCATTTTACCATTAAACAAAAGCTGTAATCTAAAAGTCATGTTTTATCAGAAATCAAGGATCTAGCGATTCTGAGGATTAGCTGCTTATTAGCTAAAATCTGACACAACCTTCACACAGATTAACTCTGTTAACAGAGGTACTTTTCTCAACAGCGCTAGAGCTTCCATAACAGTGCCCACTCAGGTAAGACCTTGACTGCAGTCTAATATGTGAATTCTTATGTTGCTTAGTTACTGTGGTCACAGTGCTAGGCAACCCCAGACTAGAGGTAAGTGGATACCAGTGGAGCTCATGTCAGATTCATGTGTTCTGATGGATACAGGTCTGAAGCAGAGCAGGTAATTACAATCTGTAAAGATATTTACGGTTTTAAGAGAGGTCATCTCTGTTGAATAAAGAGAAGCTTTGGCCCATCAGGACCAGTCTTGGCTGGTTTTAGATGGCCATAACTGGTTTATTATTAGTACTAGCTGGTTCCTGCTATAGGTACACATGCTAAAACCAAAAATTGCATTAAAGTGCCATAAACATGGAAAAAGATTGTTTTGCATTAAAAAGTTTTCACTTTTTTACAACAACTCCGAGCTTCTCTCTCTGATACAGTTACAATTAAAGTTTTGCCGCAGTGCTTTTGTAGCAGCACCCCCTTCACTTATGAAAGAGAAATATGACTGCTAACACACAGACTGTGGATTTGCTGTCGGGCCCATTATAGTTTTAAACTGCCCCATCATTCAATAACAGCCTCTTTGCAAAGCCACATTACACTGTGACAGATTCATAAAACAATCTGTGATGAAATGAAATAAACTGTTAAGAGCAGACTGAGGTAATCAGGGTTCATCTGCTTGTTTATTAACACAGGAATCCTTCAGAAAGACATACACAGCACAAGACAAACCAGCTTTACTTATATTGTTAGTTCGTCCGGTGTTTAAGAACAGTAAAATAACTTCTACATTCTGATATACAGGGTGGATGAAAAGTATCTAGGCATTGAAAATTGGTTACAGGACTTGAAGTATGACTGGAGTCATGATGAAAACAGTGTCTAAATAAATGATAGTAAATAGGATTTCATATTTCCTGCGTCGATAGTACAGACATAGTGAGAGGTTACGACCGTGAGAGGTTCTCAGCAATATCCCAAACGACTTTCTTCAGAAGACTGACCGTGTCATTCCAGTTTGAGGAAACTGGTTGACACCATCGGCGCGTACGTTAAAATTTAAAGATCTGCTTTCATTTTCCTATGTTATATAGTACATGTGCATTTGTTTGCAATTAGAAGTATGGACTTTAATACCAATTGAATGCCTAGATTATTTTCACCCACCCTGTAAATACAGTACATATACATATTGTAATGGTTTTCCTCCATTAACATTGTAATTTTTTAATCATTTTACAAGAGGAAAGGGGAAAATTTGTTGTACCCTACATCTGTGTGACATCAAAAAGCTACAGAACAAGACGTCTCTGTTCCTCAGTTTTAAAAAATGGTCATTTTTGTCTTGGTGGCATGTTTTGAGGTCCCTTCCGTTCCGTTATCTCAAAGACCAATCACAATTTACCTCTGATGGTGTATCTCCCTTGCTTTGTTCTCTCGTCTCCTTTCGGTCCAGAGTCTGGCTGCAGACACTGCAGATAAAGAAGAATGTCAACATCATGAAGTCTCTCAACAGCAGAGAACTCGACAAGCTAGTATGAACTGCCGGATCTGCACTGTACTGAGAACTGCTGGAGATTGGGTTGGGAAGCTTATTTTGTGTTGGTGTTGCTAGTCTGGGTAAATGCTTGTTTATCTACTCCAGGCTGTGCGCAGATGTGTTTGTTGCCACCAGACATCGACAAACTGTTAACTGGCTTTCGTCTGATCTCATCCACCCGACACACACACACAAACACACACACACTAAAATATCACAGTGGTTGCACAATTGTGCATTCCACACAAACTCTGCTATCAGCGCAACGGAGGAAAAAGACGAACATCCTCCAATCAACAAGAAGGTCTCCGGGGAGAAAATAACCCACCCCGTGCACCAGCTGTTAATGCTGATCACAACAGACACGCTTGTAACCTCATTTACCTTCCTGCAGCTGTAAATTGTATGAAAGAGTGTTAACTATAAAAGCTGAGTGTTCTGTGTATTTCAGTGTACTGTAATTAGAACTCAGTTTTTACATTTTCTGTAAAACATTTTCCACCCTTTAATGGAACACCTTAAGTTCCTGTTGGATTCTAGGGTGTCTAAAGTCTCCAGATACTTTGCGGAACAAGTTACGTGCCAGAGTTTAATATACTTAGAGTCTGCTTCTTGTTTACGTCTAAGGAAAGTAATGTAAAGTAATGTTTTAGCAGGTGCCACTAAACAGCTTATATTATGAGAACAGGGTGTGAAGCAAAAGTTCACGCAAGGTTACGTTTAAAAACTGTGTGTGCATATTTGTAAGTTCATTTTGAGCCTCGGCTGAGATCAGAGGATATAATAAAGCAGTTTCACAAACACCCAAAGTCTGGAAAATAAAGCGGCGGAGATATTACAGGACACAACCCAGCCTGAGCACCTGGACATTTGTATGCGACTGTCTGCTCGTTCGTAATTATCCCAGCAGGTTTGTCTTCCCTGTGAAGTTCAACAAACTCGTAGAAGGCAGAAGTTATTGGCGAGAGCACTAGGCAGTCCGAGTGGTCTGACTGTTGTACGAGTCGAGTCTGTGTCGCAGAAGGAGAATGATACGCCACGTGCCTTTCTGCAAACTACCACAGACACTCAAGACCCGTTGCCATAGCAACCCCCCATCCAGAGATAGCCCTCCCCCATCATTTAATAACTTTCTGATAAGTATTTGGAGGAGGAAACACCTTCTTTTATTGCCATTTATATAATCTATTAAAGAAAGCATATTAGATATGCGAGGACTGAGCTTATTTGAGCACTTACAGTTGGCGCACAGAATAAAAATCGCCCATCAGCACATTGGCTGCCAAAAAAAGAAAGATTTTCTACCACAAATATATTCGTACAGTGATGAAATAGGCCTTGCAACCATTTTCAACCATCAGTCTCCCTGACACACACACACATGCTCGGTCGTCTGTAGATAAGCGAAGATTGTAACTGTAATACACACATAAGCCTCATGTTTATCTTTCTCTCACGCACTTATATGCACACTCATACACAAACTTCTTAGGGGCGTATTGGAGTCTCACAGTTTCCATGGCAACTGTCACAGAAACACATTTGGAAGCAGGGCAGCATTCCAAAAGCAAAGAATGCCCCCCCACGACACTATGCTGAGTCACGGTGTTGGCTCCGCCCCCTCTCCTCTGAAACCAAGTGATAGGATCATAGCGCCTTGCGTCATTCAGAACTGAATTCAAATCAGTTTTTTTGAATTGAGACAGAATTGAACTTGAATTCAAAATCAAGGAAAAGTTCACCTCTCTAGCGCCATCTCTGTTTGAAACATAAAAGTGCAGCTTACCTTACGTTTCTTTCTTTTGGTATGTTGAAGTCAAATGAGGCCAAACTAACATTTTCTGGGAAATCGCACCCGAGAGGTCAAATTATAAATCATTATAATAAACTTACTGTTGCGATGTAAAGCTGCTTTGTAACAATGACATTTTGTAAAAAGCACTATATAAATAAAGTTGACTTGACTTGACTTGACTTATAATAGCTAATCTTGTATTTGTATGAATTACTCATGGTGGAGAAAATCTTAAATTTACAGAATGCTCAAAATTACCCAGTCTACAAAATTAAGCCAAACATCAACGCGTAACAAAACATTTACATGATGTCTATTGGAATATCTGTATAATAAAATATCCTAACAGCCACAATTTTACAGAGAGGCATCAAACACACATGTTGTATGTGAATCACATATATGCATTATCAGTTTAGCGGACCGTCATTTGCTTTGACTGTGGCATGATCGAGCATTAAACAGTGTGTCTCTTATTTATCATTTTATCACACTGAGAAAACTGATACAAAAATAATACAATGTTACATCACTAATCGCTGTGCTATTTACTCCACCAGAGTACAAACACATTAGCATTATGAATTGACTCTCTATGCCCAAAATCATGGCTCTAGCTATTAATTCTGGGGTACTCAATTATAATTATTATCTTCCCAGAAATGCATTGTGTAGATACATAAGCAACACTTTGGAAATTAAATTCTAAATAGCTCTCAGGGTCCAGAATTAACGTTTGGCCACACCTGCCCATGGTGGCTGAAAATTAACCAGCCACGCATATTTCTTACTGCCCATTAACTTGCTGCATTATTTTGTTATTAACATATGCTGTTCCTACAACGAAGTAAATGTTTTGAGCTGCTTTTCCTGCGTATATATGTGAAAACTCACGTAGTGTCACTCACGTAGTGTCATCATTACACAAGACACGGTTTTACATTTACATTTTAGGCATTTAGGCATTTGGCAGATGCTTTTTTTATCCAAAGCTAATCCAAAGATATATCCAAAGATATTTTGTATATCATCATGTTTTAAAGACGTTTTGCATGATGCGTTAACATTGCAAGTCCAAAACTGCCAAAAGGCTTTTGAGCATAAAGCTCTTTAAAGGCCAAACACAGTGTTTACGAAACTCAGCACAACCCCATGAAAGGTTTTTGCGGTGTGAAACAGATGAGGTGTCACCAACACAATAGCTAATGCATTTGACTGCCCAGTCAATGGTCATATATTTACCGATGTCAAGATAAGACTCCAATTAGAGCCCAGTGCTGCAGGACCAGCAAATCCATAACCATCAATCACCTACAGCCAATTCTAACCAACGTCCAGTTCATCAAATCTGAATCTTTTCCCTTTTCATGGTAGGCAGAAGCCGGTCTGGATCGTGTCTTTCTGAACGCCTGCGAACGGCAGATCTCATCGGATGTGGTTAACCATGAAAGAGGCAATGGTGAAACGTGGATAATTGACTGTTAGCTGTGATGAGTGACTACATCATCCAGTACATTAGTGAGAGAACAGCCGACGCCTGTTTGCTTGTGCTCAATGGCGACACTATTCACGCAGAGCTTTAAATAAAATATAGGAGGGTGCATTGCGAGCAGCATTGTGGCTGATAGGGGTGGATTTTCCGTGTAATGAGAAGTCTGCATTCTACAGCTCTGAATTTTTGAATGCTTGAGCGTGCTACGTCTCTCTCTCTCTCTCTCTCTCTCTCTCTCTCTCACGCACTCTGTCTTCTCCCCTCTGCCGGCTGGTGTAATGCAATCGTTTATTAGCTAACGCGGTCACCCACATGCTTTTAAAAATAGCAGCCTCTTCCCTCTCGCTGTCAAGGCCGATGAGAAATAAACGCTCTATTGTGCAGCGAGAGGCGGCTCTAAAACAATAGACGATCTGAATAGGGCCGTGATGGAGGGATGGCTTTGTGCTGCCTCTCAATTAGACGCGAGCGAGAGGAGAGGGAGGCGTTAACTCCAGCTCGGCTGGTTCACCATCCAAAGCCACTTAGCATCCTGTTGCATTGTCCTGTAGGGACGCTACCATATGGCAATCCAATTGGCAATCTGCACCCAAAACGGCAATCTGCATCCAAATGCGGTCACGTGTGTCAAAAGTGTGTGTTGATAAAGGGGAGAGTCAGAGGGAGAAAGAGAAAAGCGGCAACCAACCAGACAGGAAGAGTAAACTCAATAATACAGCAGACATTTGACTAAGCACAAAGTCTGGTCTACACTGGCACTTTTTATGGCCTATAAAGCTACTTAGGAGGAGACCGTCTGACTGACATTTAAATGACCAACAGACAGATTCGTTTTTCAGGTGGGGGATGTTAAGAGACAGTTTATCTGAAATAAATGATGCTACATAAAAAACTGTGTGTGTGTGTGTGCGCATAGGGGTGATGGTTGTTGAATGGTTGCACAGCAAAAAAATGCAGTAATTGTGTATATCTCAGAAATAGAGTAAAATTAGTCGGTTAGCCCAGAGCTTGCCAGACACTTAAAATGCTTTCCAATTTTGTATAGAATATGCCCAAAACAGTAAGTGAAGGGACTGCGAATGGTCCGTGTGTGTGTGTCATCTGAGGCCGAGATAAATAAAATAGCAATAGACAAAACAGGAATGTTAATATGAAAATTTCCATTTTATTCCCCAAGCTATGAATTGAATTCTTTTTTCACTATCGGCATGCTGTAAACCGCATCTGGTACAAAATGAGGTTAACGTAATCTTGTATCCACCTAGACAAGATTAGGTGGCCTCGCGTTACAGCGAAATGCAACAAATTATTTGGAACAAGCAGAAAACACAATTGTGAACTAATAGGAAAGTGAGGCGGTAGTCCTCTGGGTGAGGCCCTGACAGTCTGATCCATGTTCTCCAATAAACCTCTGGAAATCACAGAAAACAGAGAGGTCTGATAGAGCCATAGAACTTGCGCTCCTCTGCGCACTGAGATCAACTGCACTTGCTCATAATGTCTCATTATTTTGGAGCTTTTTTCTCCCATGTGACGGCGCCGAGAGCACAAGCTGACATTTGTAATGTTGCTTTATTTATTCTTTATTTGTTTCCTCATGCAGGCCTTGCAAGGGACGTTTGATTGAAATGGGGGTAGAGGAACTGGGGATAGAGGGTCCCAGTGCTGAACAGAGGAAGCCAGAGGAACCTGGGGAATCCTGAACACAGGTACATTAGAAGCTCATGGCAAACATAAATTTAAAGTCAACAAATTGTAAAATGAATCTAATTTTACTTGCTTGTTTCTCCTCTTACTGCTTATAATTTACTACTATTCATATTAAATGTTTATACAGTCAACAAAGCTTAATCTCAGGCATCTCTACCTCTCTCTCTTGTGTATATATATATATATATATAATCTCTCTACCCCCATTTCAATCAAAAGTCCCTATATATACATATATACATACCATACAGCATTATATTCCTAATCCTTGTTTGGGATACCTCACATTCTTGTTGACTCATTCCATCTCTCATTACACTCTTTCATCTTACACATTCTGGCCCAGTCAAACATCGTTTGCAAAACACTCACAAACCATAGCAGCACGTATTAAGCGGCTTGTAACATTTCAACAAGGTCAGATTAGCTTTACATGTAGACATCACTTACTCTTCATCCTCACATGTTTCTGAGGAGCTCAGCCCGCGATGTTCTAATTGCTGCCATTTGCGCTTTCACGCTCCGAGTTTTGCAGCATTAGCGCCACACACCCTCAAACCAGCGACGCTAACAGCTGCACCGCGGGCCCGTGATGGAGTTATAATAGTGCCGAGGGAATAAATCTCTCAAAGCAGCCAGTCAAACAATCTTATTTAACTCTGGCTGAAATGTGTCTGTTACTCCGAGCATGATGGGATTACAACCGCAGCCGGTGTCTCTAACCAAATTTCCGTTCAGCTTGGCATCGATTTTACCGGAGGGCCGAGGAGGAGCCGGAGAGAAGCTGTGCCCGGAATAATCCAGAAGGATTAGCAGAAAGGGGTGTCCACATTCCCCAAAGAGTGTCAGGAGAGTAATACATAGCATGTTTACAACTGTGTGTCTGTCTGTAAATGTTAATATGTTGGTGTGTGTGTGTGTGTGTTTAGTGATGCAATTTTCAACCTCTTTTGTAAACCATGTAACAGCAGAAATTTCTTAACTTGTTTGACCACTTTACTTGGCCTAAACCAATAGCCTTCAGAATAATCACATTTACCACTAACATTTTTGCCTCCCTCAACTCCTTACCTGTTTAACATCACAACAGCTTTGAAAAAAATCGAAACTGAAACCCACTAAAGTAATTCCAGAATCCCGGTTGCAACAAACAACACTTGGTTGTCCAGCAAATTCCTAAGGAATGAATTTAAATGGCATTTATTCAGTCCCACTAAGGGTTGAGGAAAATTCAGCATAAAGGATAACAGAAGCGAAGGCCTGTGATTTTGCTGATAATTGTTATTTGTGATTGATAGAACAATTTAGGTTTATAGAGCATGAGCAGTTACAAACCGAAACTGGCCCTTCAGGATTGGTCAGCTTGGCTGGAAGCTCCATTACTGCTCTGACAGGAAATCCCTGTTCACCCATATACACCTTTATACCTATTTACACTAAATATAACATAACTGCCACCAGCAAACGACTGTAATATTCCAAACGACCTCATTCTAAACAAGAATTACAGCCCTTTGTGTTCAGATGCAGTATGTAGATTACTGACGATTAGTTACTGCGTTTTCTAAACACACCCTTTCGCAGAACGTCCCCTGAGTCAGATCAAATCACTTCCTGAGACCAATCGACATGAAAATATATTACCCTCCCTCCGTGCTGCAGAACAGCTAAAGAAAACAATGTAAGATGATTTGAGCTAAGAGGTACAGTATAGACTCACACAATCTTTAAATGCAGCAATTGTGACAACACACAACCTTTACATTCCGAGTGTGAATGTCACGCTGTGCTTTTTCATGCATAAAACCTTTTTACATTAAATAATAGTAGCTGTAATCACTGGAATCAAAACTAATATCTCAGTGAGATTACATCAGAGAGCAGGTCATTATGCAAAAATGGTCGATAAGTTGCTTAATTCTTAGATGTCTCGGCTCATTAAAATAAGCTTACAGTTCAGAAATGTGTAAGCCAAGGTGACACATTCAAACCTCATCAGATGTAAGGCTACTTTTCATATATATCAATTGCACAATAAAAGCTACTATATACAGTGTATCATAAGCTATATATATATATATTCTTATGGCTGATGGCATATCAAGGGGGGAAGTGTTAGGTTGGGCCAGGTATGTACTCTTTTATACAATTTACTGATTATAATATCTGTTGGCCAAAACAACAGTTTGATGTTTTGTACAATGTCACAAAGTGTCACCAAAGGCCAACCTGTATTCCTGGGTAATGATGGTGGACATGTCCAGTATCATCCCTTTGGCAGAGACATTTGGGTGAGTAGTAATACTAGAATTACCTGCACTAAGAGACATTCACCGAAGTCAACAGTGAGTCAACTTCTCTTTCAATAATAAGTGTGTGATCTTTACCTTCATAAAGCTGATGTTTATGAACTAGTTTATTCTTGACATATGCATATGATCATAAACAGCTGCCTGTCCTCTGGAATCACTGTTCTTTTCTCTGTCACCATCAGTTAAGACACAAAATATTACACTGTCTAACTGATGACAATTCACAAAAACAGTTAACGCTAACATTGTTAGAATAATATTACATAATTCATGAATTTCAAAGAGCACTGCGTTTTATTACGCACACGACAGCCGGGAGCTATTTATAATAAATGTGCGTTCATAAATAGGCATGTCGAGCCACAAAATGGCCCACAGGCTTCATGTCGACGACGCCTGCCTTAAAACTGCTGAATAATTTGGTTCTGGTACTAACCAGCTTCTTGTCTCAAAGTTGTCTGTTTTGATCTGTACAGGCCGAGACGTTAGCGGTCAATATGTCGTCTCGTTTTAAAGTTTCTCTGGATCACTGTTTATTCCAAAGGCCCTTATTGAGAAATGTTATCAATAAAGGCTCCAGCTATCACAGGCATGACCACAAAGGTCACAACCTGAGCTTCAGATAACTCAATCCAATGATTCCCTGTCCTCACTCGATGGAATTGGGTTCAGCCGTGGCAATCAATGTGCTCATGTTGACATTTGCCAGGCTCGCTATTTATTTTGAAGCAAAATGGATCCATGAAAAACAAAACAAACACCTGATAAAAGGGAAAAAGTGTTTTCATGGCTCCATAACCACGGAAGTGACCTTCTACTCAATGTAGCCTTTCACAGAGAGACTGGCGGGAAACTGCTCATCAGTTTAGTTCAGGGAAACAAAGACTGCTGGGTTTCTCTGTTATAATTACTGCTCAAAGTTTCACCACGCAGAGCCATCGATTAGCTGTTTTCTAGCCCACCCTGTCCCCTTTAATCCCATCGTCATTCGTCTTTTCATTGAAGCACAGTGGCATCGCAGTGAGAATTCCCCTCACAAATGCTAAATTCAACTAATTTCTTAAAACAATTCCTTTATCTATGATTTAATTGAAAATATTCACTTTTAAATGTTCTAACCACCTTAGAGGCAGCAAAGAAACCTCAACTAACCTTTTAAAGTTGCAGTAAGCAATTTCTGAGAAACACTCTTAATATTTTATATTTCTAAACTCACATAAACACACCCCTCCCTTCATTGCTCCACCCACAAAAAACTAACTATGCAACATAGCTAGTCTGTATACGCCCCCTATTGCTGATTGGTTACGAGAGTGCTATGGTGTGGTGATCAGTCTGAGCCGTGTTGTTTTATCTCCTATTTACACAGCCAGGACTGTGTACAAACAGATTTGATTTCAAATATCAACAGCATTTTTCAGAAATCGCTCACTGCATCTATACCGTATATTTTCCGGAGATGTGACTCTAAAGTTCTTGATCCCAACAAAGTTAGTCCCTCGAGCGATTCATCTGCTGCTGGCACACACATCTGTTTAAAACACACCTGCTGAGGCATGCGTCCATGTGTTTCTGTGTGGGCACACCTGTTCAAAATCACATGCACAAATCAGAGCCAAAAGTCAGCAGCATGCATGAATAATTGCGTCTTGATTTGTGACTTCATTTCCGAAGTGTCCCATCATCAGCACCACAATGCTCCACAGGGGACCCTGCAGTGTGTCATTAGTTTGGAGACCTCTGACTCCTCAAAGCCACGAATCCATATCTGTCTCAGATGTTACACATAAATATTGACAGCATTAGTTGATATATTCTTTTCCTAGAAGCTGATTTGAAATTAAGGCGGAAAAAGCATGTTTTAGCTCATAGCATGAGTTAAAACTACCATGATACTATTACATATGCACATAGTGTAAATATTTTATAAAATATATTAAAATTTCTGATCACATTACAGTAATGAGGATCAGATATGGTTCACATTACAATAAGCTACAGTTATCTGAGTTGAGGAAGCAATTTTAACTGATATAAAAATGTCACAATGCAAACAAAAGTCTTAATTGCACTATAATACACTTTGTTTTCTTATAGACATACAACAGACAAAAGAGTTGTACAGATTTTGTATTGGAGTGGTTGGGCAACGTGTACAGCACCTAAAACGGAGGAATATGCAGTCAAAGGCACTTAGTGAATTTGTCAATGGTTTTAGTCATTTAGTCAATTAAAGGCAGCTAATTAGATGTTACCAAACGAAGTCATCTTTAATTTACTTGACTACACACTTTCCCCTTAAAATACTGTTCTAATTCAAATCACTTCTGGAAGTCACTTTGTTATGAAAGTGTTTCCTAAGCACATAAATGTAAATCTAATTTGAGAAAGCAGAATGGCAAAGCAATCAATCCTTTCCTGTGCCCTAAAATCTGTTTGTACAGAGAGACAAAGTGAAACTAGCACACAGTCATAGGCAGGTGCATTACAGACGCTGACAGCCTGGCCAAAACATACTCAAAATTGGCTGTAGAATGTAACAGATGTTTGTTTCTCTAGTCAGTCGTTTGTAGCAACAGAGTCATAATCAAAAATTCATGCTCTAGTCTGTTAAGGACCGAAAACTAAAGTCTGCTCTCTTTAATCACTGTAACTCACCACAAGAGCACGTAAAACAGGATATGTCAACTCAAATTTTACATTTTAGAGATTTGATGGCTAATTCGTATTATTCTCATTTTTATGTTTTGACCAGTAAAGTTTAGGGTTGGGGGTGGGGTTGGGACGGACCTTCATGCTTGCTCTTTGCTTCATGCTTGCCGCAAATCACTTTGTACGAATTCATACATAATCGCCACCATGTAAAATTGTTGCACTTTTCAGTGAGATAACGTTGGATATGTTACCTGTTGTCACTATCGTAAAACATTTCTCTTTTTCTCTTATTTTAAGTAAACAGGTCAGAGACGTCAAAATGGAGGTTTATCTGAGGTTTATCCGAAAGCATCGCTCTGCTGAAGCCCTGAGGCGGACAATGCAGCTGTATAACGCAGGCTAGAGTGCACTTTCTTAAACAGTAAAAAACACATTATTGGGTCAATGTCCTGTAAACGCAGGTATTTACTGTGGCAGCTTGTCTTTAGCGCCTGAAGACAAACAGAAGTGGGTCGCTAAATAGTCTTAACCTTACTCTATTTCTCAAGATATCATTCTCTCTCTTGCTCGCTCTCTTCAAGAATTTAAGTGTGATTCCCTCTCAAAAGACTCACTTAACCTCTTGGAAGACCTTTCATTAAAATTTAAAGGCCACTCAGAGAAGGTCACTGCTCTGCTGGCCAGATTAAGAGCTGTGAAGACAGAGAACATTAGTTTGAATATGTCTGGTCATTCTCACAGAACCTGTCTGTACACACGCTGCTGCAGATCTGCTGTTATGAGAGCAATTAGGCACCTGCAGGACTGCAAGGTGGGAGATGGTACCACGTGTAATAATTACATGTCTATCACTTTGTTCCTCCTCACCCCTCCATTTTTATAATCATACACGAACATGTGTGTGAAAAAACATCATCAATCAGCACAAGGTGGTTAACTTATCTCACCAGCTGGTTAGGCTGGTCTGTTTTCCAGTTCTTAGAGAAGTCTAAGAACTTCTCTGCTTGAGGTGCTTGACAGCTGGTCCGGATGGTAGCCCTGTTAAAACAACAGCTAAAATCAGCCTAGGAAGATTGGCAGGTTTCTTAGCCTGGTTTTTAAGCTAGTTTGGCAGGCTGGTTTAAGAGGGGTTTTGGTCACTTATTTAGATGTAAAGCTGGTATTACCTGGTCAGCTAAAACCAGGTTGAACACCTGGAAGACCAGCTTGGGGGGCTCACCAGCTATTTCCATCTTAAACCAGCTAAGACCAGCCTTAAACCAGTTAAGACCAGATGTTAGCTGTTTTTTTAGCAGGGAAACCAGTTAGCTGACCAGCTAAATATATCTTTGGCCAGGTTGAAAGATCAGCAAACCATTTTACACCATCTTAAGCTATTTGTTATATTTTTAGCAGGGCCATGAGAAGGGTAAGAGCTAAGCTAAGATCACCTTCATTGTAAGAACCTTCTAAATGACCCCATGATAACTAAAGGGACCAAATCAGTAAAATCTCAAAATACAAGAAGGTTTATGTGATGGGTTTAAGTATGTGTAGAGTTTAGAATATCGAAAATCTGTCTAAATTTAGTGTAAATTTTAAATAACTAGCTTACATAAAAGTGACACATTTTTTGGCCATTCAAGTCCTTTTGATGTCACAGTTCAAATGGTGTTGTTGGAGTGAAAGTTTTTGAAGCCTGAGTGTGCAGCTCACAAGTCCATTTAAAAATGGGTTTCTGGAATCCAGTAGACCGCAGAACGATATGCAATTAGTATGAAAGCAATCGCCCTAATGTGCGGAAATAAAACCCCAATTGATGATGTATAATTTGCCTATAATAGTATAATGCATTTCTCAGTACTGCTTGTCTCAGCAGAAACTGCCTGCGCACATTCTCTGCATCTCTCGCAACACATCTGCAGCAGACTGACGCAGGTTCTACCGTATGCTGTTAGAAGCAAAACTAATAGTACAAAAACATGAGTACGAAAAAAGGTTAAGCTGCTGTTTCTTAATATTCAGATAGAAAGACAATCTGGTTGATGAGCCAACAGCTAATACTATAATACAATTGTACATTTGCAAATATGCTTTGATATAATGCTGATATTTGTGTATTGGTGATCACAGATGCTGTTTTTTGCACTTGCTCAGTTTTACTTTTTTGCGCAATTGTCCAGTTTTACATTTTTGAGCAAATTATTGAAAGTTCAGTTCAGCTTTACCTGCATGACTCTGTGTGAATCCACCGCTGAAGGCATTGTGTTTCAGTTTCAGCTGCTCCTGAAGTCAGAGTCTTTGCTCATCTAGAGCTAAATGATCCTGCTGGAACTGATGTGAGCTCTGCATCAATAATTCACTTACACATCTGATTCTCTCAGCAGATGAACGACCCGGCCGGGCATGTGCTCCCAACCCTGTCATTTCTCCTGCATGTGTGTGTTTCTTTCAGCTGTAATTAGAACACAATACCACACAAATAGTGAACTGTGGGGCTTATTTAAAAGACTGCACAGCTTGGGGAAGTACCACAGTAACACAACGCCTTACCTTAGTTAAAGCCATGGCACAAAAAATATTATTGTAATTATAAATTGTAAAAACATTTACCTAACGTATTTATTTAGGTACAAAAACATTATGTTAAAAAATGTTATTTTGAAAGTTCTAGGAATGTTCAAATCGTCCACTTTTTAGAGGTTAAAAATGTTATTTAAACGTTTTTTTTAAATTAAACATTTTAAACATTCCACTAACAATTTTGACGCTTTTAGCATTTTTGATATAGAATTTTAGCCAACATTCTGACAACATTCCATGTTAGCCGGAATTGTACTCACAGGGATGTGGGTTCGAATCTTGCATTTTGTCCTGGTTCTATGCGGTAAAGAATTTAGATTTTTATAAGAAAAGGAATAATGATTTCACATGCAAATCTTGGCATTACAGCATTTGGATTTTCACCCGACAACTTACCCAATATTTGCTAAAGTATTCCGAGGGGTTTGGGGGGGATTTTAAAGGTTGTTCTGGTTGCTAAGGTGGTTGCTAGGATGTTGCTAGGTGACTGCTCATTGTCCAAAGTACAAAATGCCTATAGAATTGGTCTATAACATCTTTTAAAGCAAGTTTTGTTTTGCCTGAACACTTAAAGCTGTATCATATTTCTCCTCAATAGAGCACTTTAAGATATCAACACTCACTGATAAACAGTTTTTTATACACAAGTGCCCAAAAAGTCTTTTACAGATTGTTGATCCCTCATATTCAACATCTAAACAGGTGGTTGACCTTGAAGCATTGCTTACTGGCCTCTAAATGCCTAGTCCTCTATTAAACCGCCTGTTCATCAGAGCCAATCTCTCTGTAGAAGCTCTGCTAGTCTCTTTATTTGGCGCCATTTTGATCAATATTCCCTTATATCCACTCTAAAGACTTTGTACAGTAAGTGCATCGAGGGGAGAAAAGACCAGACAGCACAGAGCTCGGCAAACAGCTAAATTAGGCGATTGTGATTCCGTGGGGGAGACGACAACTGAATGTGTTTGTGTGAAGAGTTAAAGAGGATTGGCACAAAGATGCTAAGTGTTAATGAATTATTGATCCAACTTAGCTGATGATTTTCTATCTGCAGTCCAGGAGAAAGGCTGTTGAGTCTCAACACACTGAGGAACTAATAGCATCTTCTGTTACTGACTTCCTTACAATACAGTCCTGTCCCCACCACTCTGCAAGCGTTTGCGCTCTCTGTCCCTGGACAGTCGTTGAATCGACTGCTTTGGTCAAATCTCCTTCAGTCTCAGATATCACACTCACATTGGCTCAATGATGCATAGAGGAATAGCCAGAACTCTATTTGCCGAGTTTAAAACCAATCACTAGATTTGCCAAGGTTCGCCTAGTTAGTGGTTTCACATCTTTGAAAACAAAAAAACTCTTCTTTGAGGCACTTAGTAATCAGTAAACTAAATATCCACACGCAGAACTGCATATTCTGCTTGGTTTTCTAAGTTATGCCTGTGAAGTAATCAGTAGGTATTACTTTTGGGCGTACACAAATTCTGATTACAAAGTCTATGTTTTCCTGCCACTTTACTGTGATTTATTTTTGGTGCAATTACATAAAACAATTATATAAAGCTTTATTTTTTCCGCATCAGGCTGACCAGTCAATTGTGGTATCATTTCTTATAGAGAAATCTGCCCCTAAATTTTACATAAAATAAACTGGGGTTTGGTGCTTTAGATATCAACCAAACAATCTCAAACTCTTAGATCATATCTAGATCATACTCAGATGAATAAATCAGGAATCTCATTGCCATCGAGCATAGCTGAAATACAATACAGACTGAAGAGCTTACCAAGCAGAGATCTGGAAAACACAACCAGCTACTGCTGGGAAAGTCCTTGTTATTAATGGCTGTCCGCTGCATCACCACCTAATAATGTTGCTTAGCAAACGGGGGCAACCCTTTTATTGCATAAATTGGTGCATTATCTTCTCATCAGCTTACACCCAACCCACAAAAGCAAGGAATTCTGGGATGTGCTACAATCAATAGCATAAATTCCATTTACCGGAATCTCTGCTGTTACCCAGGGGGTGGGGTTGGCTGTTAATTAGTTGTGTTTGCTAATGCAAACCATGTGACTTTTATGGGGAGGTGTCCCATTACATCAAGTAAATAAATAAACGTATAATTTACATACCGTATGAATTATCTTTATAATATAGCGGACCAGAACTTCGAGAGCTGCCTTAGAAGACAATAGGACTTTGTTTTTACTCGGGGCAATAAGAAATTACCTAGCAACATTCCAGAAAACCCTAGCAATGCGGCTATCTCCTTAGCAACCATCTAGACCACCCTAGCAAAACTCAAAACACCTAAACAAATACAAAGTGAGAGCTTTGATAGCCACACCCTAGCATTATGATATGCATGATAGCATGATGATGATAAATGATACACTGTTAAAAATCAACTCACATTTTGCTTAGAAAATGTGAAATTCTCATTATATTCCTTCTCATTTCTGTGAAGAGCTACTGCAAATTTATATCGCATTTAATTATGTGACATCAAAGACTACACAGACACCATGCAACAGAATGTGTTGCATCGCCTTCTATTAAAAGAAAGAATGACTCATTTGATTATTATGCTGTCCATTGCCATGACAGAACATGCAACAGGGCCCTTTCCTCTGCGCGCTACACACGATGGCTTGATAACTGCTATTAAACATGCATTTAATCGTCCTTGTAAAAACCTCACGCTTGGTCATTAAGCACATATACAATAATAATAACTCTGACCGGGATCATCAGCCTCGCGAGAGTGATGCATATGTGAAACTGAGATGAACTGAGAGAAAGTTTGTTTATCCTCTTCGGGCAAATTAAGGCCGCACAACAGAGCTGCATGCTGGACCGAGCTGCGAGCTAATCGTGAGAGGAGAGTAATTCAGTAATGCTGTATCATTCGCCGCTCTGAAAAATGTATGAAATCAGCATAAATTTGCAGTACAGTCATTGTACAGAGACCATGCAATAGATCACACGTTACCATTTCTCCACACACACACACACACACACACACACACACACGGGAGGTTTCTCATTACACAGAGATCCAAATTCAGCAGTTCTGC
This sequence comes from Botia almorhae, assembly GCA_036877575.1. Classification (NCBI taxonomy): domain Eukaryota; kingdom Metazoa; phylum Chordata; class Actinopteri; order Cypriniformes; family Botiidae; genus Botia; species Botia almorhae. The sequence goes on along the minus strand of JAZGTJ010002325.1, from coordinate 24,153 downwards.
CCAGTCCAAGCTCATATATCAGGCAGGTGACAAACGGCTGACCCCGGGGTGAGTGAGCGGCTCGTGGCGGATGTGGATCACGGCAGGACACCGCAGGCCAACCCACCGACCGTCCCACTGCTTAGTAACCCTGTGACATGAATCACCCCCAACGCCCAGTCGCAGTGCTGACGGGACAGAGTGGGTTATGAATTATGAACACACATGCCGTACATGCTCGTCTGAGCACTGTATACACCTGGAAATACACATATATACTGTATACGCTACCGGTCAATACTTTAGACGTATTTTACTGAATTTAAGTTGCTTTGGGATTTTTGATTTAAAGCAGTTTCCCAAGGCTGCGGTCTCCATTTAATACAGGTTTCCTTCCATGACATTACCACTTTCATAATCTCACATTTTTGTATCTTGTCGTGTTAATTACATTTTTTTTACATTGGATTAATAGTTTATTTATTAAATAGTTTATTTAGTGAAAACCAAAACCGTTCTAACAATACAAAAATGTTATATATTAAATACCATTGTATGTTAACAAACCCTTTAAGACAAAATCACAGATCTCTTTATTATCTTAATTGTTTCTCCTAGACTGAAATTTAAATGTTGAGTAATAAAAAAAATTCTGCTTAAGGCTCCTGCATCTGATATATTTATCCTGAGGAAAAAAAAACAGAAATCTCACGTCTTCATCTGAGTTTCAGAAGTGCCACTGCCCACACTACAACACTACAACACTATCAACGCGTAAATGAAACCGGACTGAGACTTCCACAAAGTTTCCTGAGCTTAGAAAGAACAACAATTGAGCAAAAAACATTTTCTGGGAATTCTGAGGTTTGTGTTTTTGCTCAAGGCCTGCACCAGCAACCTTCCTCTTACTGACCCTGCGTTTTATCCAATGCACCCAACCAACCATATCATCAATCACATCAAATTCAAATGCCTGCCAGTTAAATAGCAGCTGTCAATCAAATGACCTGAACTGTAGCTGAACCGTATATTCATTCCACCACAGACAAAACAATATACGCCATAAAACCCAGGCAATCTTAACCGTCCTCCACAGCCTCCCTCTGGATTATCCTGTCAGACACCTGACTAACACTCATATTTTACATTTAAAGGTGGGGAAATGACCGGTCGCACTATGTGACCTGTTCTTAGCTTGCGTATGTTGTGTGGCAACAGCATTCTGTGGGTGACGGGGGCACTGATTTACTGTATCCATAAATGAACTGTTTAAAGCAAGACGGAGAGCTGCGCGGTCGTAAAAAGTATTCCTTGTAAACGTGAGGGGCATTTTAGGAAATGGAATTGGGTTGTTCAGATGATGGACAGCTGCCAGAGCGATGCTCCTCTCAAAGGTAGGGTAGGCAATTTTAGAGAGGCTAGCAATTGCAAGCCAGCTTTAAAGCACAAGATCCCCACCATTCTCTACAAAGCAATGCCTTCCCCAAACACATGAACACTGATGACAGAAGATTGTACGTGCGAGCAGAAAACAGTATGCAAATACACAGTTTGACAGGCAAGTTGGACATCCTATCATTTTACATGGACCAAATCCAATGATTGGACGGTCATTTTATGGTCTTGTGTCCTGTATATATAGCCTTATATATATTAAAAGGCACTTAACCACAAATATAGCAAGTTGCTATCAGGATCTGAAGAGCTTTTACCAGCATAACAAAAAATGTTTCTGGAAAAAAATCACGTACTCTGGCTTTAAAGTCACTGCGCTTTTTTATAGTTTGAGCAGAAATATAATGCAGCAATGTGTGCTGAAAGTTGTGATGACTGATGTGATCATGTGATAATTTACACCCTGACAATTATTTTTGTCTGCCTGTCTGAAAGTCACTGACATTCCAGAGGGATGTGGAAACATGGCATCACTCACGACCGGGAACCACAGAGAACAAGATTATGGAATGAAACATTAATGAATAGAGAGACGCTGAACATATGCCAGGGTTTGGCAGAGCTTAACAAATGACTATGATTCAATTCAGTCGAAACTTGAATTTAACATTGAATTAGCCACGCCCAACTGAACTGCTTTTGTGACCAAACAAATAGTTGTATTAATTACAAATAATTATCAAAAAAAAATCTTAAATATTACAATTAACAAAGAAAAACAGAATTAACAGTTTTAGATATTTCATAAAAATTTAAATTTGATATCAACGTTTTGAAATCTATGTATATTAAATACACATTTATATAGATGGCATTTCAGTCGAACAGTAATGTAAAAATACTGTATGTTGTGTGTATGATAACATGTTTATGGAAATATTATGCTAAAATAATGCATCTACACTTACCACATTTGCATTAGTTTACGTTTTAAAAAAAATGTATGTTTAATTTCATAATTTCATACCATTTCATACTTCTGCCTATATAAATTAAAAATAATTTACAGTTCTGCATCCTGCTGCTTCAATTCTAATTCAGGAATTTAACTGGAATGTGAGAAATATTTTCAATTCAACGGTGAATAGCAGACATCCCTGACATATGCAAATCCGTTCTTAGCGCTGTTCTTCAAAACCTCCATGTAAGGACACAAGGGATGTTGTGATTCCAGGCTAGCAGCGTCTGGACCAGACTAGCGTCCTCACTTTCTCCTATTCATCTTCTGTCCGTGATAGATGAGGTAAAGCAAAGCAAACCGCAGCTGTCTGCTGTCGCCGTGTCAACAGCAGAAGAGAATATAAGTCACACCAAGGAAAGAGAGAGAGAGAGACAGGGAAAGCAAACATTTATAATAGTGTCGCCTGTCCACTATATTAATCACTCCTGCTGTTGTCTAACAACACAAGCAACACAGCAAGGGTTCTCAGGTGAAGCAGCTAATTTACTTTCATCGTCAGTCACAAGATCTCTGCTGTAATATTATATATGCCTAATGCTTCAGTACTAGAAGTCACGGATCTGTAAATAAACAAAAATAAAGTTGTTGACAAAATAATGCAGTAACTATCTTGGTTTTATGGCATGACGTACTTAAACAATTCTTCAGCGAAAATTAAATATTTACTCACCTTAAGCATCAATGCAAAAGGACATTATTGCTGAATATTTGGTTGGGTGATATACATCTTTATGTATGGGCAAATTATTTACATATAAATAATATGTAAAAACATGATAAATATTTCTTAATACTAATGGAATTCCAAACAATTTGTTGGCACATCACGGCTGCAATTCCTTCATAATACACTTCTTATAACAATAAGCAATTTTGTGACTGGAATTGTTGCTATTTTCAAAACTAATGGCAGTAACTAATGGCAGCTAAAAACATGAAACACACTTTTTGAATCAGTGTTTGATAAAGGCACAAAACTCTCTCTGTAACATCATCTCCACACCTATATCTCAATTCAAAACAGTTGTTTTCCACACAACTCTATTGTTTCTCCTCCAGCTGTTGATCATTATTGCACTGTTGTTGTTTTGGGCTTCCCATGTAAAGTTTGTTTGTTTTTTTATTGTTTATTCTTTCTCCATTTATGTTTGTTTATGTGTTATACCCCATTGTGATTTCGAGAAGCGCTTCAATCTTTGTGGTTATATAATGAAAAACAAGCTTTATAGATGAAAAACAATCTACGGCTTTATTTGTTTTTCTATACAGTATGTATATGTTATTCTGAATAAAGACTTTACGGATAGGATAAGAACTGATTTATTTTCTGATTTTCTGATTTATAAACCTTACATACAACAGAGCTAGCAAAACATTTACTGTATAAATAGTAAAAAATAAAAAACCTGACAACAAAACTAAAATAACTAACTCAACTACTATACTAAACAAATGTTCAAACAGGGAATCACTCTGACCACCAGACATGCCCAGCGGTGTCCCATTTCATTTATCTCATGTGTTTGTATGAGTCAAATATGCATCACGGACTGTTCTTTATTTGATAGAAAATGTCTCTTAACACGGAATATGATTTTTTTATATGTCAGAACACATTTTCAGGAATAGCCCTGGGCTTTAGGAATATAAATCTGGTGTGATATTCTTTGTCTTTAAAGACAAACTCTCCCATTAGAAAGCTACTACATTAATAATGTTTTTGGAGGTTGTTTTTATGTGGGTCCAATTAGTTACATTAATTGAAAGTTTCTAACTGGTCAATTTATTCAAATCAGGGCATAGTGGTTTTAACCACCTAAATATGAAGTCTCATCCCCATAACCGCCTCCTGATTACATCACACATTATTGATCATTCACTCAACCCGTTTCCTCATATCGTAACACCACACACCACTACCCCCTAAAGACCTTCTCCTTGTTTAATGACCAGTGGTCAATATGTTATTAGCTTATATGCTACATGCCCCTGTAAATAGAACTCTTAGAAAAGTCTCTTGTGAGGTATCATTTAGCTTTATCTGCTTGTAGACATTCCGCTGCTCGCTGTTTGTCTTGCAAGTCATTGGAATTTGATGTCACTGTATCGTACTGTGTCCAAGAGACTCTGGAATCAATAAACATCGGACGATATTTGCCCCATTTAACAAGCTGTGTCACATCATGTTGACCTAGCCAGCAGAAGAACTCAGAAAGGTCGAGAAGGTTGAAAACGGATGACAGAGATACTGGACTAAAGTAGCATAGGTATGTTATGAAAACCAATAGAAAAGCCTTCATATTAAAAACAGGGGTATGTAATGTCTGGAATCTGAGTGTGTTTATATCCACAATCTTAGACCACTTCTTTTTTATAGAATACAGATCATATTAAGTTCATCTATCTGCTACTCTGTCTGTCAATAAAGCAGAGACACAATTTTAAACTTTATAAAACAGGAATATTTTTACAATTTATCTCTTCCTTCTGTCAGAATGCCTAAAAAATACATTTTTTTTCAAAGATTATGGCAGGTACATGTTTTTGTTTTCTCATAGCTTAACAATGATTTTATAGAAGGCAACAAACTGCTAGTTCCTCTGTTAAGGAACATCTTTCTATCTTTTTAATATCTCAATTAAAAGCTCATCTTTTCCCACAATTCTATTGTTTCCCCCCTGACTGTTGATCATTATCACTCTGTTGTTGTTTTGGGCTTCCTAAGAACAATAGGTTTGTTTTCTCATTGTTTCCACGTTTGTACGTGTTTTGCCCCATTGTGATGCTTAGAGGAACTGCAGTTTTACACATCCCACCATAAACAAATATGTTGTTTAATTATCTGTCTGTCTGTCCGTCTGTCTATCTAATGTACCTACCCACCTACCTACCTACTGCCCTGTCTGTGTGTCTCCAACTATTCCTTTCATTTGAAAATTTCCATTTTAAAGAGGCATTTTCTATCTAACTCACCCAACAAATGGAGAAATAAACAGTAAGATTGCCATAAGTAATATGACAGTTTGTGTAAAGAAGCATCTAAGGAATAGAGATAATTGAGTAAACCTTGTTCGTGTTTTCTGTTGACATTAGCATCGGTAAATGACAACTAGATGCCAAACCCCTGGTGCTATAGCGTTAACATTTTCTCTCTCTCCCTCCCGTGGTAGCAGCCTGAGGGAGGTAATTCATTATCTGAGTCTATTGTCACAGCACACTTCCTCTCCAAAGCCAGCTATCTCTGATCCCTTGCCTTCCCTTTCACAGCCAAACACAATACTGCAGCATTTGGAATCAAATATCTAAATGTCTGAGTTTGTATTGAAATCTCTAACTTTTGATAGCAGACTTGCAGGTATCTTGGCAAATCTGATCACAGTTTGCGACATTAATAAGATTGCTTCTGAAACTCTAGAGGAGATACATCTGAGATTACCCGGGTCTTTTTCACGGGCAAAACATCTAAGGTTCAGACGACTTAAGCTAAACCCAGTTAATAGGAAAGCATTCTCATAACATTGGCTAACGTACAACTTTTATAGATCATAAATGTAACATTATATAAAAATGTCATTTTTTGTGTTTTTGTTATCTAATGGAAACGTTACAGAAACAATTTTATAACCTCAAATTGTTGCTGGGAAGCTTTATTCATTTTTAATCTTATTAGTGTCTGAAAGATGGAAGTGAAATATTCAAATTGAAGTGTATCATTTCTGCACCAACATCAGCACCAAATGAAACTGCAAAAATGATGAGTAGGTTTCTAGAACCTGTGACTTTTCAGTAAAGAACGTGACAGCAATAAAGAGCAGGTAAGAGCAGGTTTTTCCCCTCTTTATGACCATACTTTGACTGCCATCTCATAATCTGCAGAAAAAGCTAAGAAACTCCTTCAAACATGTGACCTATACACAAAGTTTCCACCCTACTGGGTTTGAACGACCAGGTAACCACATACGGTCTGGGGCAGACCAATAAAAGGAAGGCACACAGAGAATGACCTGTAGTGGTCAGTGCAGCATTGAGCTGCCCTCCCGCCAGTCTGTTTTTTGGTCTATGTTAGATGCCCAGGACACAGGAAGTGGTCAAGCCCCTGGCAGCCAGACTTCTTTTTCATCCTATTCAGAAATGTAATGTCACAATCAATTTCACAGGTCTATACAAACCCACGGACAGAGGAAGCAGGGCTGTAGAAGCACTATAATGTGATTGTGTGTGTGTGTGTGTGTGTGTGTGTGAGAGATTGTATGCTTGTGATGGGGTAGAAAATCTGTAAACATCCTTAATGATACTTTCAATTCAGAACCTGAACGTCTGTCCAGGGTAAAGATTTTGCATACTGATGGCCTGCGATGGCGTGCACGCGTTATTACCTCTAAATCTGCTGTGTGCAATTCTTGCGCCGGCAGCGGCACCAAATGGAATTGCTAAAAGAATGATTGTTTCCCCAGCAGGTTCTTCAAGCACTTCTACAGTCCATTCATAGTCCCGCCCCCAAACTCACGCCATTGAATCAGCTATAGGTTGACTGACATATCAGAGGGCTACAACAAACAGAGCAGAGCAATCTTTAAAAAAGCACCACAGAGCTCATGTTTGGACTCTTCAGGAAGTCAACCTACAAGTGACTTATTTATACTTGTCACTAAACTGTGACAAGAGAAAGTAATTTACTGTAACATCACATAAAAAACAATCAATTGAAAAATACATCAGCTTTGAAAGTCCTATCTTGAAAAACAGGAGTTTTCTTGCTCCATTGAAATAATATGTTCTTGTATTATGTAAACATGAGCTACTCTGACTTGTAAAAAGCGGTTAGCCAATCATAAAGAGGCTACTGACAAAATTACCCTGTGTTACATGAAAACTCTCAGCTCACATAAGGTGAAACATCCCCACATGAGAGATGAGACAGGTCTCAACACAACCTTTAAAAGTGTGAGTCTGCTTTTACACTCTGTCAACACCAGACGTGCCTCAAAATAACTAAAGCACTACAGATGTAAGTCTACAAAACCGCTAACAGATTACAAATTACATTTAAGTTACTTTCTAAAAAAAAACGAAAGCTCCATTTAACACAAACTGTAACATCAACACGGTTTCACACTATGACCTATATCATATTTAAACATTTTATATGTTTCCAATGAAATAAAATTAGGAACTGTTTAACTCTGTCCAGTTACATTCTGCCAGTATAACCTCATATTTACCTCACACAACCTCACATTCCATTTCCAGCCAAACCTCTGTTTAGCTTCATCACTTTTGAAGATGGAAGTGCTTAATGATTGGATGGTGTGGTTACATCAGTTTGGCTGTAAGATTAAGAATGTACTTCCTCTAGTAATCACACTGTCATCTGACCTGCTGAATGGGCTGTCAGTGGTGCTCTGTGTAAATTGAATTGTTTCCTGGAGTGAGTAATTAAAACGCCTCTTTGTCTAATTATTTACGCTAATTAAGCTCTGTGCTTGTGACACTGAAGAAATTCTTGCTGGTTTTCTCTGTGAAACACGAAAATTGATTTACAGAACAGTTGTGTGTGTGTGTGTGTATTACCCAAAGTTTGGGGACAAATGTGTCCACAGAAGTTACCTAATCTGTCAAAAACTTTCTTTGATGACATTCAAAAATCTTATTAACTTCTATTTTAAACTAAAATCTAGTTAGGCTTTGATTAAAAGTAGAGTACGCAATTTCGCTAGCACTAGCAAGCTAGTTCTGAAAGCATAAGATCATACCATCCTATCATAGTGCTCTCCAAAGCCACACCTCCTGCAAAAGTGCAGCCAGGAAGTTGGACACGCAAGTACAACATCCTATTCAGACCGAATACAATGATTGGACAAACGTTTCATGGTCCTACATCTTCCACAGAGGATCAGCAAAAGATCACCTACCCTGCCTTTAAGATTAGGCTGTAGTAATGAGCTTAAAAAATGTAATAATTAAATATAAACAGGTGAATACGTTTGAGTTGGAGGGATATGGTTTCAGCTACATCATTAGAGAGTGAAAATATGAAAATGAGGAAAATAAATCCTACACTTTGTATACGACTGCCAAGGATGAGCAATTTTACTGACAGCAACTGTGGAAATCAGAAATGATCTGCACTGTTTTCAGCCAAAATGCTGAGATAGTCTCATTAACATTCATTGGAAGAGAAACTCAGCCTTTGGAGTTAGACAGTCGCAAAACAAAGAAACAATGAAGCCGTGTGCGTCTGTGCTACGCTTTCATACCGAGCACAATATTGATAACAGTCCTGAATGAAAAGCTCAAAATAATCATCAATCTATAAAGCCACAGTGTGTCATTTCTAAAACAAACAGAACTGCGAAACTAACGACCGATGTTCTACACACAGCCCCACCCAAAACTTAAACATTAACACTGAAGAAATTCCTCATTCCTTAAACGTCACAAGAACTTGAAGTTGCGACTGACTTCAGTGTTTTGACTTAATTCAAAGAGAGACGTAAAAACAGAGGTTGTGGCTTGTTTTTTCACTGAGAATTGATTGGCTATAGAAAAGCAGGAGTTTTAAAACTACCATTGAGGGGCGTGTTTAGCAGTTCTGGCGCCGCCCACGCCGCCAGACTGACATCATCAAAGAAGGTCTGCTGTTACAGAGGGGAAGTACATTTTCAGATTTGGAATAAAGATGAGGGCACAGGAAAAGAAAAGAAATCATGATGTGCACGGATAAATCATATATGACACTGCAATATTGCATATTTAAAAGAATAGTACATTTTGATTTCATGATGACTTTAAGCATAGCTTCCAAATCTGCAGTAAACTCAAGTGCAACTGGAAAGTCATCTTTGAAAAAAACAGTTTTTACTATTAGTTAACTTGAGCCGCTTGTATCTAATGCATTCACGGCCGTTCCTTTGACGTGAGGTTGACTTCAGGACAGACACTAGCGTAAATGACATCACATCACTTTAGGGATCGAGGGAGAGAGAGAGAGAAAAAGGTCATCCTTTTCTTCCTTTTCAAGACACTCCCGTGTCTCATCGTTAGAGGAGAAGATCAAAGAAAAATGAGTTCATTTCAATATCCTGTATTTTCATATCAAAGAGTTCAATAGCTTTTGTTCATCCCAGTGAGGCAGTTATGGAGGTAACTTTAATTCAACAGGTGCCTCAGACGGACAAGTAAAGGTCAATTTATGATTTCAACGCTGTTTCCTCAATGCACATTTTCTTGTCAAGAATCTTCGTTTACTTCGTTTCTGCATAATCCTGAGAATGATCATCTGGGAGCAGAAAATATTTAAAGTCGGGTGCCGCACCAATTTGCAAAACTTGTAGGATTATGATTTTACATTTTACGGTAGAATTGTCGCAATGTGTATAAACGGGCATAATTACACTTCAGTGGACGAAAATGAACCGAAAAGAAATGCAAAACCGTTTCATTTGGAAGTCGCTTGGATCGATTTAGTCTCTAATATTCATAAAGTCAGCTAATTAGCGGAAGTTTGCTCTTAGCAATCAAAGCCTTTAAAACTTCTTCGGATTTTAAAGGCCTAGAGGAAAATCTAAGCTGACTCATCAGAATAGCAACAACTCTGTTGTAATGAGTTTGTGACTCAAACAGATGTGACTCATTTTAATAATTTTGGCTCATATGTGACTGTCAGCAATAATAAAGTTTTAGGTATGATCCAAACTAAAGTCAGTATTTCACCTAAGTCAGTTAGGTAATAACTGCCTTATTTGCATTTATTTAATCATACAACTCAATTAAATGTCAGTCTTTTGATGTTCAATTACATTGTATATACAAAATATTTACATTGTGTTATGACAGGCATCACAGACAGTGTTGCTCAAATGTGAGCTTCTGGGATTTGAGATCAAGCCTATCACTATAGATTAAAGTAGCATAATTCATTTAGGAGGGATGTGCTATTGCTAAAGCAATTAAATAGAATGAGAAATTTGGGCCACCTCTACAGACCAAATATAGACTTAGGTGAGTGAGCTCTTTTGATTTTGACCTGTAAACAACTACAGAGAGCACCCCAGCAATCACCTAGCAACAGCCTAGCAACTGCATAGTAAAATCACTGCACACTAAAATAACTCAGGACACCATAGCAACACCCTAGCTTCATGGAAGAAGGTTTTGCATGGGAACTAGTAATGTATACATTTTTAAATGATATAATATTATGTATTTTAATACAGCAGGTAACATTTTACTCTTTTAAATTCAATACACATTTGAAAAATGTACACTAGCTAAATTGATGTGATTTCCTTTTATTTTCTAAGCAGCAATATGATACCATATGTATCTACTGCATCTCTCTCTCCCTCGCTCTCTCTCTCTCTTTCACCCTCCTAAAGATTTGCAAGCAAGAAAACTGATTCTCCTCTACTGGCTGGTTATTAAATTTGTTTGCAAATCTCTAACCTATTTTTATCCTTACTGTACCTCTCATTCCTTTTCCATTCGTTCTCTCCCTCATATGTGGTGTCTCTAAAATTACCTTTCAGCGTTTGTCAGCTAGGCCATGCAAGTATTAGCTATTGTTAACCAATAGCCAAATAACTATTTAATCATTGTTAGGCTACTGTTGTAAGTAATACAGCTTTCCCCAAATCCTGCCTACAGTCATGCAGAAATTGAATGCAGTTAATGTTAATGGAATATTAAACAGTATTAAAAAGTGTTACAACTGAAAACTGTTGGATGACCTGAACTTGACCTCCAGTTTTCACAACCCAGCCATGAAGCCTCCTTAGATGAAGGTGCTGGTGATGTTTCGGGAGAAGATTAACTCCCCACAATCTAATGCAAACTCACAGTCAGCTCTAAGTATGAAGTGCTCTCACTTTCACAATCCAACCATCTCTCATCTCATTCTCAAAAATGCACCACATTACAGAACGCTGCCTTGTTTACTTCAAAATAAACAGGGCAAAGAAAAAATCACGCAGAACGAAATTAAAACTGCAATTTTTGAAAGAAAATAGACTTGCATTTTTCGAATGCAAGGTTCTTTAATGAAGAATATTTGTTTTGTGAGGGAAAAACAACTTCATCATTAAAAGTGAAGAGAAATGACAGTAATGAAGCCACTCAGTAAATAAATGTTAAACATCTAATATATTTCACCAACAAATTAGTAGGAATTTCTAATAGCAGACTCTGATACGGCCTACAGGTAAGAACAGAACCCAAATGGACATGTGGTCAAACATGATGATCTATATTAAAGGTCAAAGGTTAATGAAAGCACAATGAAGATAATGCCAACTCACACAGTACAGACTTGAGTTATCATGCCCACCATGACACAGCACACATTTACAGGCCCCAGCAAACATATTCTTTTATTAGTGTATTAACAGTACACAATTCTATTTCATAATTAAACAAATAAAATAGCAAGCAACAGACACCTGTATGAATGTTGAATGACTATAACATGAGTCAACTAAAAGCCAAACAAGATTTCCTCTTTTTAATTTATTCATGTTAATAAAATGTAAAAAAGTACTGAGTGTGTGTGTGTTGGGGGGGTTGTCCTGTTATTTACTACATTATGGGGACCAAATGTTCCTACAAGTATAGTAATGCCAGCATTGCCAGTAATGCCTGTACAAGTTTGACCTTGTGGGGACATTTTAGGTCCCAATGAGGAAAAATCTTATAGAATGATCTTTTATGAAAAACTGAAATAGCAGGTTTAGGAATATTGTTGTGGGGATAAAATATATCGTGTCTATGGAATGTCCCCATGAAAACCAGTGTGTGTGTGTGTGTGTGTGTGTGAAACAGAGGAAGAAAGAGTGAAATAGATAAAAAATGGAGTGTGTGTGTGTGTCTATGAGGGTGTTTGAGAGAGAGAAATTGATATTCTCTATACATTGCCCCAGACAAGGGTAGGATCAATCTAAAACGTTAGGTGAACAGAATATAAAACGTATCAGCTTTACTTATGAATATTAATTACCTGATGTGACAGTCATCCATTAGTGCTAGACCAAGGAGGTCTATAATACCTGTAGAGAACTGTCTGTTAGCACTCATTTCAACACAAAACTTTAGAAATGACACCCTCATTTAAATGGGAAAGTATGTACAGAAGTGTGTACAGAATACACTTTAGCTACTTTTGTCCAACAGTAATGGAATCAAGTTTTAAAACAGATATCGTATATATCTGATATGATAGGCTATTTGTGTGAAGAGTTAGCAGCACATTGCTTCTGACAGACTGAAGCGTCGGTACCTGCAGCTGTATTAGGGGGCCTCTTAAGGTCTAATGTCACCAAGTCACTGTCAACATGAGATTTAATTTCATGGAAAGTCAGAGTTTCATCATTATCCTGCTTCCACATTGGAGATAATTCCAACTATAACTAAAATGGGAATCAATGAAACCTCTGGAATAAAAGTCTCAGGAACATCTGCAATTTTACATTTAGGCACTTAGCAGAAACCTTTTTCCGAAATGACTTACAAGGTGAGGAAAACAATGAAGCGACAATAATGAGGAGCTATACGCTTGACCAGTATATGTGTCACATTGGTGTCTGAACTCTAAAAATGTGGACTTTCTATTGGTAAATCCCATCGGTAATTTGACGCACACACAAAAATACAGTCATTCCAGTTTGAAGAATATCAGACAGATGGGATATGCCTCTTTAAAATGTAATTTTTATAATGAAAATTTCTTTCAGCTGTTCAATGTCAATTTACAAAACTCTTTTATTTTTTGTACTGCTCTTTTCTGCAGGTATCTTTGTCTTGTACTGAGAAATAAAGAGTGGAACAGGGGAGTCTGACCTATGCATGCTTGAATTACTATTATTTTATTCCATTTTATTATTTTCATTTATTATAATGGATTATATAGTGATAGTTGTGCTTTATTATAACTCATTGTGTTCCTTGGCTCAAAACTCAATTAAATGCGTGAACAAATTAAAACTTATTTAGCGTGAATTATTTTATTGAATTTTAATTAAATGGGATTAAGCTGTTATTTGAGTCTTTCAGAGCCTGGTTTCCCCAAAGGCTGCTGTGTCTGTCAATCTGTCCCAGGTTTGCTCCATTTTCTTCCAACAAAAGATGTCAAACCACATTTCTGTTGGATATTAAATGATCTTTCTTGGAAAAAGGCAAACTGGGAATGTGTTCAGACTGAAGCCTCATAACCGCGCTGATCCCCTCCTTGTCTCGACCTTTCAAACTATTTAATGAAGCAATAAAAACCGGTTTGCTTAACGGTTCACTCAAATTCAACGTAACTTATTTTTACTATAGTAAAAGTAGATGTGATTGCGAGCAGAAAGGACTTTGTGTGGACTTTGCGCCCCGATTTATCGGACATCAATCAAAATCATGTCAAAGTAAAACTCCATGATATTAACCCTAACAAATTAAGGTAGTTATTGCGTTCAATAACTTTGTCCCCCATCCTCTAAATCATAAAGCTATAGCCGTGAATAAGATGGGAAAAAGACTCCGGTGATTCGCTTCTTTCATAAATGATTCAATAAGCAGTGGGAGTCATCCCAACTCTTTAAACGCTGAACCACGCTGGATGTCAAGGGCTTTGCGCCTTCTATTATTAATAAAGAAAGTTAGCATGAATACCCTACACGAGAGGATTACTGGCCAAAGAAGGGCACTCTCTCTCTCTCTCTCTCTCTCTCGCCGCTTCATTTTTTGCCTTGCATTCTCTCGCTCTTGTTTGTTGTTTTATTCAAGCCATGCTGGAATGATTGTATTTATGAGAAATCGGCATACACTGTTGTAACGACAAATAAAAAAAATCTAAAGCATTGACTTTTCAAGCTACCATTAAAAGTTTAATTAGTTGCTTTATGAGGCAACAGTGGTTATGTTTATAATTGAATATTAACATCAAATTGATCACATTTACGCAATGACGTTAGTTTAGAAATCCGGATGCAAACAAATTAATATGGATCGTATAAAGTCGTTGTTGACTGTAGCATTCTATATAGGCTGCGTCCGAAAGCTTGGGCAGCTGATTTGTTGCCTCGCTGCCCTATCAGGCAATGACCTTGCAGGCAGTGTCTGTCCATGAAGGCACGTAAGGAGACAGTTTCAGACAAGCAGCATAGGCAGCGTAACAAAATTATACTTAAAAAATAAAAAACAGAGTGCTTGGTGATTACCAATTGGATATTTATAAACTACATTACTGATTTGGTAGAAATTAAATCAAAAGTTGATGAAAGTGTCAATAATTTTATACAGAAACTGTCAAACTGCCAACTGCTCTCTTAGACGCCATTTTAATTTTTTTAACTCATCTCTGCTCAGCCAATCACCTTCACCACAGACAGACATGCACAGTATTGTGGGATATCAGAAGGAACGAAGCAAACATCTATGCTGTTTTCAAAAACTGATAAGATGAAGGTATCTCAGGAGACAGGAAGTGAGGCAGACATATGAGTCAGATGCCTTCCTGTCTTGGAATGTGTCCTCCGGAAGCAGCGTTTTACAGCTTTCGGATGCAGCCACAGAATATAGAATTTGGTTTGCATACATTTTACGTACATATTGCTGTTAAGTTTTCTAAAAATACAACCCATTTATCCGGCTTATGAGACAACAGACTGGAACGATCAAACTACAATACACATTACAGTACAGTACAGTACATTTACCATCAGTGTTTTTGGCAGCGCTGACAAATCAGTTACTCACATAATAAACATCTCTTGCTCATCACTTTGTTGCACTTATGCTAAAAATAAAACTTCCGGCTGCTGCCGGGAAGTAAAAAAATAGAAATATGAAACTCAGCTCTTTTTCTCCGACTGAAATCACTTGACGCACATCACAGCATAATTACCATTACCAAACTCGCAAGCAGAAACTTCCCGTGAGGACTTGAAGGCAACATAAGGACCTAATCCGAGATATTTTCCCACCTAATTGTGCAAATAGTTCTCATTTATCACAAACCAGCAAAACTCGTTCCGTTACCTTACCTCGGAAGGTGTAATTGCACTTTTTGTTATGCGGGGTATTCTTTAGACCTGAACCTCAACTGTAATATCTCATTCTTTGCATTCCGCACCACTTGCCTCTCCTCTGAGTCTTTGCCATCCAATGTAAATGTTGCTCTGATTAAATCTGACCCAGGGAACACTGTCCCTAATTAGCTTTGCTAAACTTTGCATTACAGTCATAAATCAGCGGGCCTGTGTTAGTCTTCCGGGGGGAAAATGTAAATTTTGTTCTTTATCGTATTCATCATTCTGCTAAAACAACAACAGAGCTTGACACGTTATTTAAATACGAGTTGGTCGCATAAACAATGTAGCTCGATAAATTGTGGGGAGAAATCTCGGTAATGCAGTCGAAACGCAGAGGAGTCTTATTAAAAGGGAAGAACTACGATCCCTCAGGAATGACCTTATTATTGAAGATTGTTAAGATTGAAACTTGTAATGGTAAGATACTATCAGACGTGTGCAAGCAAAGTGAAAGACTTCACAGACAGCAAACACATAATGTCAAACGTTCACACATATGTATGAAATTGCATTGAATCTACATAAAATAACTACATAATGTCACTCGCTAACATGCGACGTAATGAGGTCATGTGACGTTTATCATTGCTTCCTTTAGGCCAACAATTAAGAAGGCATTGAGCAACACCAGGGCAACTTTTCAATCCACAGCAACTGTATATAACATACCGCAACTACATCTCAGCAGCAGAATATCATGTAGACATAAGAATGGCAGTTTTGGCTGTTTGGGGCACTGTACTGAGGCCCTGTGTATTGGCCCCTGAGGGGCCCAGCAATATTTTATCCCCCAGGTTTGCACCAGATAGCATCAGTAACATTTTCTTTACCTAGTGCTTCACACATTATTTTTTAGACTAGATTTTTGTGCAGAATGTTTACTACATAATACAATAAACATATTGTGAATTATGTTTATATATAATGTATAATTATAATCTATAACATATAATTGTGTTTATAATTATGTATATAATATATAATTATAAACAATATATTAGGCCATTGCTATGTGATTGCTTAGGTTTACTGAATGGTTTATAGTGTGTTTCTGTGCTGTACCTGTAGTTCAGAGTGGTTGCCGAGTGGTTGTTTACTGGTTCAAAAGAGCCCAACTCTTTAACTAGTCTCATATCTGGTTTAACATCAGGTACTTCATCAATAGTGGTCAATGAGAAGTCTATGAGAATATTATGTAGGAAAGTAATAGCACAACTTAACAAACTGCATTAGGTGTCATGCATATCCACAACAAACAACAGCAAGCAGTACACACTGCATACTGCACACAATCCAATAAGCATACTAGCATTACATTCCCAACATAGCCACAAACACACACACACACACACACACGCAGTGACACATTGATGAGAAAAACATTTACAATTCATAATTTATGTTCAGACAAACCCACAGCTGTCTATACTGTCCCTTCAGTTTATTGACCAGACTAATTGACTTGAAAGTAATAGGTCACAATGCAAAATGAGCTTGTGCATATAAACAAAGCAGACAGGTTGTAAAAATTAAGAAGCAGGCACAGGAAACAGCCCGATTAAAAGAGACATTAAAGAGAGATCTTCACACCTATTTGTGCCTCTACGAAAACCCTCTGTAATTAAGACTGCAGTATTTAGGTGTTTGTGAGATTTCCGTGAGCAGGTGGTGAATTATGGAACACATTTGCTGATGAAAAATGCCTTTCCAGAACATAAAAAGCACATGGACTATTTTATAAACCTATAGAATCAATATAGAATCTTTACGAGCTCCGTTAGTTCATCTCTTTACACCTTTCTACCATTTTGGTGAGTAAAGGCATAACTGATCCAAAAGCAATTTACAGCAGCAACACATACAGTAAAATATTCAGTTTACTTACAATCACTCAAACTACAGACATATTTTCCTGATCAACAGAACAATGATAGCGGTCAGGAATGTGCAGGTTATACACTAGCGAAAAGCAACTGAAAAAAAACATATATACATATGTATAACAAAACATGAAGCTTATTTGTAGGATTGTAGGAATAACAATTAAGCCAAATTGTCCACAGCATACTGTAATGCAAAAAAACGTATTCTAATATAAATATAAATTATTTGGTGTTTATGTATACCAGACTGTAGTAGTTGGTATACTGTACATCATGACATCCATTTAATGAGCTCAGACTCATATCGTCATGCCAGAAGCTGGTAATGTAATTAATCAAAATTAGTGGAGCAAAAATTGGATGCTATTGGGACGTTACATAACTGTCCTGTACAGGACGGCTCTGTCTGAGGTGTCATAAACAATTACAAAGCACAGAGGACTGTATAGTGATGCCGAGGGCTTCTCAGCTTCAGCACACACATTAATGGACTCTGCTTGTATCTTCAGCACCACGGACAGCGCATACATCCTGTCAGAGTAAACAGCATGGGCAGAGTGTGAAGCAGCGTTGTGAAAATTCACTGCCCACGACTCTGTTTGATCTCTTCCAGTAACTTTTCACGCAATGTCACCAGAGAACAGCACCGTGACCTTGTAACTGCAGCAGTCCTCCTGGAGGGAGCTAATGGCACATGGCTCATGTCCTTCCTGTCACAGTTATTGACCAGCCCAAACCCTTCGCTGCTAAACTAACCCACCCCATAAACACCAATGACCACTGCACATCACGCAACACAGTGATAAACTCTGACCTACACACAAAAGGTTTATTTATTGAAAGTAGATGTTAATCATAGTTTTTATCACATTTATATTTTTAGATTCACTCGGTGAGATTTGTAATTATGAGTATGAACTCGAGACATTTGCCATATTCATCACATCATATATTCAGATTCGCCATCATATTCAGATTATGCTTGGCGTTTATTTTATGCATAATCACATTTTCCCAGCAATAGCATTACACCTCAGCAGTGCCTTATGACAATTTCCGCCCATAATTAAAAAGATTGCAGGAGGAAGCAGAGAGTTTTATTAGGGTCATCGAGGTTGCACAGCAGTCCAAAACAAATCCAAGTCATTTCTTAATAGACTCTGTAGAGTTACTGTATGCGCTCGTTTTCAATAAATTATACTGGTCATTTGCGCAACCTTAATGTGGCGTGATGTGGCGATGAGCAAAAAACATTTTAAAACATTTATAAAAAAGCATCTAATGCAGGGCCCGATCCGGCCCCTGGAGGGCCACTGTAAACTGCAGAGTTTAGCTCCGCCCTTTAATTGAGGTCTTCAAGGCGTGAACTCTGCAGCAGCAGAGCTGGACACTTATAGTGGAAAAGGTCACTGCAAAGGAACTGCTAGCAAACTTCTGACAAAGCTGCTTTGCACTTCACAGCCACCGGCCAACATATTACCAATGTTGACTGCGCTATTAACCAAATTTCCCCGTGGACCAAATAATGATTTACAGTAGCGGGACCAATACCACCAATAAACATCATCCACAATTGAACTTACAGCCTCAGTAACTGTCATTTAGGCCAAATTGTTCTCCCCTCTTATTCATACAGTGCATAATCATCCATCTCAGAGTCACTGTCCTTCTTTCTCTGCTTCCATCTAAAACTTCTTTCTCCACTTTTCCACTGTTTTGCGCATGGCCGATCAGCCCTGACTGGGTCATTACGGAGCCGGTTGTTGTTTTGCTTAATAAAACCTACATTCATTTGTAGTGGCTTTTATCTGCAGTGCAGCAGAACTAATGCTCTCCGGCCATGAGGTTTACTATTTTTTATATCTCAAGAACATAAAAGGAGAACTTCATTGAAATGTATTTCATAAAGAAGAGCGTTAAATTATTCACTGCGGTACTCAATAAAAAAGGTGGAGAGGACAGGCGAAAACTCAGGGAAAAAAGTCAATAGGGCAGATCGGCAAGAAGAGAAATTCCCAAAGACTGTAAAAGACAGCTTTCAAAATGATTCTTAATGTGTTTTATAATATCCTCGCTCACAAATCTTTTTTCACACAAAGCACCGAGTTGTGAATTCGTTATTGGCAAAAATGTAGTGATGTATTTAAAAGATGATTTTTCATGCGCCGATGGGAACAGAAGAGCTTTTCTTAGCACGTAGCCGCTAGCACAGACTGGCAGTTTAATCGACTGTGGAATCTAATGTGGAATGAAAATAGATTAAATACCGTAGTAATACAGCAATTAGCCATTCTGGGGTGAAAAACTACAGCAAGGTTATTATACAGATGAAAACTAGCAGGGAAATATATTTTCATGAACAAATCATTTAAGTTTCCATAGGCAGAAACTAAACTGTAACTATAATTATACACTAAAATACAAACATGGAGAAAATGATTTGGCTGTCTTTTAATCGATTTTGGTCATCTGATTTACAGATTCTTCCGGTCCTGACTTTATACCATGAGTGTGGACAAAAAAACAATTAGACAAGAATTTGGCATCTACTTTAGATAACAATGAACAACTCATTGGGTGTGTTTTCTAATAGTTTCATGCAACAAACAGAAACAGAACTAAAACTATAATTTTCCAAAAGTAAATGACTGTTCACGAACAATCAAAACTAACTAAAGCTAAAACTGTTTTATATTTTGAAACTCAAAATAAAACAGTAGAATAACCCTAAAATCAGAGAAAGCAGTCTATCTTCACAATGATCACAAAACTGACAGTTTTAAACCAGAATAAAACAATTCTGTCAGTTGGTCATCGCTTTCAAGATGGCTTAAGAACAACAGCAGAGGGTCTGGGTCACGGCCAGCTTCTATCGAATTAGGACATCAGCGTGTGAGGGTCCGGTCTGGGTGAGCAACAGTACTGTTGCTCGGCTGGCTACATGCTGCCAGACCTCATTTCTGTAAAAATTGAGGTTTGTGAAGGTCGTTATTGAGAAGTGCTGTCTTATTACAGTGAATGACCTTCACCGCGGCCTCTGGCACTCTCCTCTGTGTTATTTAGTGAGGTTTGACACACGTTTGAGTGTGTGAGGCCAACAGCAGAATAAACCCTATAGCTGTTTTCCTCATCTCTTTATCGCTAGATGGTGGTGTAGCTGTCAGTGCTGCTTCTTGTCTGTCGCCGAGGGACACAGCATGAAGAGATCTGGAAAATGCTGTTTTTTTATTGGATGATGACAGGACACTGCCAATCAGACTCCTGAAAATGCTGCTGATATTCACTTAAAGCTTTATCATACACAAAACCTCTAATCTATTCCCTAATAAAAAAAACATGATCACAGTATTTATAAGATCTATTTAGTAAATTAAATACCACAGGAAAACACTAACTTTTAAAGACCGTGTGTATTTCAGGTCTGTTTAAAAATACCGTTTTACAATTAAAGGTGCACTCAGTAATTTTTGCTTTACTAAAATGTTTTATACATAATGAAATAAATAGATCTTTTTAAGAATCTTATTAAAAATCATGTGAGCTCACATGAGATAAAGACTCCGGTCTGTACCTAAATTAAAATGAAAGTCTATTAATAAGTGTAATTTATTCTAACTGAACTCCACTCTAAAATAAATGTGGGCTACACACTTGTTTGCTTACTTGCTTTATTTGAAAATGCAGCATGTGAAAATTCTAAGGTGAAAAAACATTTGTTCTCAGGTCAGGAAGTGAGAGATTACTTTCCTCTAAGTGTTTGACTTAGTGTCAAAAGTGTGTGTCCCTTTACAGTTAGGTCCGATTGCATGAAAGTGAGGGCCCCTGAAGGAGGAGAGGCCCTGAAACTGTGAGTCACTGCTTGACTTTTCTTGCTTCTCTGTTTTTTTGTTGTCTTTTCTTCTCTACACATGTAGCCTTCAGACAGTAAAAAAAGCCTCTGCAAAGTTATTCGGCACCTGGAAAGAGGTTTCTACACCGTAAAAAATCTGAGCGTAATTTGAGCACAAACATAAACTGTTTATACAACTGATTTGTTTTTCATTTAACAAAATTATAAAAAAGTATCTAAAATGTTGGGAGCAAGTAAAACTCTAAATAAAAAAACTAAACATGACTTGACATTTTTACAGTGTGGGATGATGTATTACCCAGGTCTGCAGTTTGATCATCACTCCATCAAAAAATCTTTATTTTGACACCTCTCTTTTGTAGGCAGAGAATTCAGATTCATTTAAAAGAAAAAAAAACAAGAATTCACTTACTGCAGAATCAAAAAGTTTCGTAAGCAGGTGGCACAACTTTGTGGCGCGTGTGTGGCGCTCGGGTGCGTTGCGAGACCTGTTTATCTTACACACTTAGCGGATAGCTAATATAATTGAATGAGAGTTTTTTTTGTTTGTGCTTTCTGTGACTCATGAACGGGCCGCGGTTTTCTGTGATTTATCTGTGGAGCTGATAGGAACACAGGCTTTATCAGTGGAAACAGCCCGTATTTCAGCCAGCGCAGTGGCCTGTCTGCTTAACTCTATCTGCTCATCTAGCGTGGACATTATTGACTAGTTTTGAGACACAAAATGTGTTTTCAAGCTCCTGTGACAGCTGCTTCCAATGAGCAAAGAAATCAGAGTTTCACAGTGGAAAGAATGCCAGCGAGCAGAGATCTGTAAGGTAAACCTCATGCAGCACACCGAACTGACCCTCCTGACCTCTGATTCGCATCACTGAATGGATTCAATCTCTCAATCTCCCTGTGGCTCTCCCTGAGGAAGCCTTGACCAATTCCGCCATCGCCGCGGTATTACTGACTGGATCAAACTCAAAAAATTGCACGGGAGACACAGACAAACAATTCTTGGAAAGCAACTCCTGAACAAGGCCCATTAATTTCCCCTACGATGGCGTCGGGCCACATTCGCTGAACGAAAACCATCTAATTCTCTCGTAAACCTCTGAAGATGGACCATCAGCCTGTAAACATCTGGGATAGCGACAGGTCCCACTTGTAAACAGAATTCAGCCATACTTGACACCAATGGAAGGAGCTCTCTTCAGGGCGAGATTCTACACCTGTCTGTTAGCCGCGCCAGTCAAAGGATGCCTCCAAATCTCTCCGCTCTCCACCTGTCACATGGCATCAGTCTCAACAGGTGACCAGAGGGATAAAATCTGTTCAAAACACATCTCATTTCGCACCTTGGCTCAGAGGAGCCAAGTCAACCAGCCTAGAGTAAGTCGGAAAATTCTCCCAGGTAAACCGGCACAGCAGATGCTGGCAGATGGAGCCAGGACGTCATGAATCACTTTCCAGGTCTGTGAAAAACCAAGTGCAGGATTTCATTTTTCAAGGGGTGGCAGAGTGAGTGACATGAATTCTTCACCACATTCCACCTTGACAGTGACCATGAATCAGCGTCAGTGTGCAGGACCTGAGAGGAATATTTGTCAAGTTTCCAATACCTTCAGCATTTGATGGTGATGTTAATGGGACGCGGAGAGAGCCGGGACCACGGGCGTTTCATCTCCTCACTTTGAAGCGGCCTGGGGAGAAAAACAGAGGTGACAAACAAGACAACCGTATCAGGACAAAGTGCCAATGTGTCTGGACTGAAGAGAAGGCTTGCCAATTTTAATAAAACATGGGCATTGATCAGTTAATGATCCATCATAAGAAAAAGGAAGCTATTAACGATTACAATAGGCCATTAGTGAGGTTTCGACAGAGGCCGGTAATGACAATGTCGATATTAGCACAGCATTGATAACTTCGCTCAGTTAGAATAGTTTGTTCATTTTACTTCTCCCCAGCTAACAATTTTAGGTTGTAAGAATGTTTTCCTAATGTTTCAATTAGTAGCAAAAAACATTTTTTATTTTGAAAGTTCTAGGAATGTTCAAAACGTCCAGTTAATTAGACATTTTTTAATGGTTTGCTTGGTTATTCATTATTCAACATTATTAATATTTTAACAATTTTTGTACCTTTTAAAAATGTTTCACTAACGTTGGAATAATGTGTTTGATATATGATATGACAACATTAAAAAAACATTCTACTAACAATACTGCAAGAACGTTTTGGACAACTTTTAGATAACTTTCAGAGAACGACAGCCAACATTCTGAGAACATTTCCTGTTAACTGTGTCCAAACCTGAGAAACAAATGACCCGCACTCGGGTAAACAGTGCCACAGTGGAAGGGGAATTGTGAGCAAACAGCAACATCTCCAGTGTTTGTGTAGCACTCTGACCTTATGAAAATATTACGCTAAATTGTGCCACGTCTCCATTATGCAGCCTCTGGAGAACCACGGCGACCAGATGCATAAATTACCTCATAACCTCTCCTCGTGTGACGAGAACAAAAATGTCTGCCTCGCGCCTGCTCATAATTTCATACATTATGTCACTCATAATCAGGGAACATTTTAGGCCTTCGATTCAGCGTCCGTCTTACTTAAGGGTTTTAGTTCAATTATAAATGAAAAATGTGTCATTGTTTACTAAAAATAATTTCATTCCAAATCCGCAGAAAACAAAAAGGGAATTTTGAACTGAACAGAGCTCACTGACAGCTCGTGGTCACCGTGTGCTAACGTGATATTAAAAATAGCAGGACAGAGATTCTGCACAACTTTCCACAGAACAAAGAAACTCGAGGGCTTATGACATCAGAGTGAGTAAATGTTGGCAGGACTCCCATTCCTTTATCACCTTTTGCAAAAGTACAACGCGATCCAATAACTAAAAATAAATAAATACTAAACAAAAATAAATCATTGGGACTGAGCATGTTTGGAAAACTTCATGAG
>JAZGTJ010002324.1:0-33603 GCA_036877575.1 Botia almorhae | reverse complement strand
CAATACCACAACTGAGGTGAGACCCTTGAGCAAGGCACCGAACCCCCAACTGCTCCCCGGGCGCCGCAGCAATGGCTGCCCACTGCTCCGGGTGTGTGTTCACTGTGGTTGTGTGTTCACTACTGTGTGTGTGCGCACTTGGATGGGTTAAATGCAGAGCACAATTTCCGAGTATGGGTCACCATACTTGGCCTCACGTCACGTCCTTTCCTTTCCTATATTTGAAGAGCTTTGACATGGCCATTCACAAATTAAGTTGAACTAACTGCAAAGTAATTATGAATGGCATATTTCTGCAAGTATATTCAAACAACAACTAAAAATATAAATCAACACATGACTGCAGCGCAATGCGGGTAAACAAGTGTGCATAGTATAACAATGTATATATAGTAAGACATTGGCCTATGGCTGGTTTACTGGAGGGTTTGTAAAGCACTATTCTTTGTTAAATTGCTTTGAAATAATATGCATTGCTATAAACACCATACAAAAATATTTAGTGAAGATTATCCTCCTTAAAACCCAGGGACAGTTTTTAAAGTCTTTCCACAACATTCATACAAGCCTTACCCCCCAAAATCCAGGGGAATTGTATATTTTTAAGTATTATTATTGCATTAAAGCATTGCAAATATATTTTCCTCATAAGATAGCCGGACGGGGAGGGCGGAAATACATTTTGGTAGCCCGACTGGATGACAATAGCCCCGGGAAGTCGGGCTAGCGATTTTGCGAGCCCTCTGTCATATCGTCACAGCCCTAGTAACTATGGTATTCTGAAGGAAATTGTGGTTACCACGGCAATATTTCGTAAGGGAAATAACCCGCTGATGTCAAATGTAGTTTCAAAGGTACTATTGCATTAGTTCAATTACAGACATGTCTAAGCCTGTAAAAATAACAACCATAAATGAGTGAAACAAAATTTATTATGATCTTAAACATGCAGATACTTTAAGCCGGCGGCGCTCCATCATTCACTCTCCTGTAGTGCTAACGAACTTTAAAATAATTTATATATTAAAAAAACAGAAATTAAGGGAATTAATTTAAACAGCATTTATTTAACATAACAACGATAGCCTCAGATGTATATGAACTGCACTAAAGGCGACATGACTGTGCATTTACTAACACTTATTAAAGTGAAACAAACTCTCCTGTACTCACCTACTTGGTAAAGCCTTCCCTCCGGAGAGAAAATAGTAATGTGACGGTCAAAGCCCGCACTTGAACCCCGGGACATGTCTAATAAATTAAATAACCGTAAAAATAGAAAACAGCTACAAGCTTAACTGTAGCAACATGCAGAATGACCCGGAAGCTGTGTTAAGACACTGTCCTTCCGGGTCAGCAAAGGAGCGACGGAGCATGTTCGTGAGACAAATAAACAATATAAAACAAAATATTTTTAATTAGTGACGTTATTATTTTGTTCTTGAATTTTAACACAATATTTTTCCTAATTGGTAATATTCTGAGCTGATTAGCTCTTTATCACTTGCACATGGAGTTTATGTTGTTATTTTAAATCCTAGATTAATTTTCATCTTGTAGACCCAAATATCTTTTAAGGAATTGTTGGTTACCCTGCTAAAATATTTGTTATTTTAGAAAAAAATTATGTGTAATTAACAAAAGTAATTTTTAAATTAAGCAAAAAAGGCAACTAGTTGAGGTCTGTTTTTTAAGTTTTTTTATGAATCAGCCAAAGATTACATACACCTGGCTGTTAGTGTATTGTGTTGTCTTTTCAAGTGTCAGTGAATCTTTGCATATTGGTAATCTCTCAGTTTCAAAAATGGAAAAAGAGATTAAATATGCAGAAGATTACAAGTTACAAGTGGAGTTTATTGTCATTTCAACCATATAAAAGTACACAGTGAAACGAGACAACGTTTCTCCAGATAAGGTGCTACATAACAAACACTAAACATCACAGACATAAGGGCTACATAAATTAAACAGAGTATATACATAAAGTGCACAAGTGCAAAAACTTGCAGACAGCACAAGACAGTGTAACAAATGTAAACATAAGTGTATAATAATGTAAACAATGTAAAGGTGTGGTTTTGGCAGCCAGATGTGCAAAAAATTCTTCACTCCAGTTTCACTGACTATTGAGGAGCCTGATGGCATGGGGAAAAAAGCTATTGCCCAGTCTGTTTGTGAGGGTCCGAATGCTGCGGTACCGCCTGCCAGATGGTAGGAGGGTAAAGTGTGTATGGGAGGGGTGTGTGGGGTCATCCACAATGCTGATGGCTTTGCGGATGCAGCGTGAGGTGTAAATGTCCATGATGGAGGGAAGACCCCGATGATGTGCTTTCCTCAGTCTTCTCAGAAAGTATAAGCGCTGCTGGGCTTTCTTGGTTATGGAGCTGGTGTTGAGCGACCAGGTTAGGTTCTCCGTCAGGTGAACACCAAGAAACTTAGTGCTCTTGACAATCTCCACAGAGGAGCCTTTGATGTTTAGCGGAGAGTGGTCATGGTGTGCTCTTCTGAAGTCAACAACCATCTCTTTAGTTTTATCCACATTCAGAGACAGGTTGTTGGCTCTGCACCAGTCCGTTAGCCATTGCACCTCCTCTCTGTATGCTGACTCGTTGTTCTTGCTGATGAGACCCACTACGGTTGTGTCATCGGCGAACTTGACGATGTGATTTGAGCTGGGCATTGCTGCACAATCGTGAGTCAGCAGAGTGAACAGCAATGGACTGAGCACACAACCCTGGGGGGCTCCAGTGCTCAGTGTGGTGTTGTCGGTGTCGGTGGTGGTGTCGAAGATGCTGGAAAAGCAAAGAATGTGAATTCTAAAGACCAGTTAACAGTTTCAAACAAGGGACTGAATAATGATTATTATTTATACAGATAATTTTAGGATGTACTGACCACACTGTTGCACACTAAAATTGCTTGGTTCATACTTATCTCTCATTACTTCCTTAAGATTTTGGTATTTGATTCTAAGACGCGTAGTTAGAAATCACATTGCTTTTAGGCAAAAGATGTGCATAGTGTATTTTTACTGGTGTGTGTTTATTTCAGTTTAAAGTCAGTAAGCAGGATTCCTAGTTTGCTTTTTGTTACTAAAACCAAACATAACATATGTGTTTGATATGTGTTGTGCATAACATATATATTTAAATATATATATATATATATATATATATTTGTGTGTAATATATAAATACAATTGTAGCAAACATAAAAGCTGCATAGCTTATGTTGATTTCCTTTTTAATGTATGTGCTACATAATACAAAAAATGGATTCATTCATGTGTGGTCCTAAGCCAAACTAAAATAACGTTTACCTAAGTACAGGTCATATTATTAGCATTAAGAGGCTCTTAAACTCAAAATGTCCCTTCTTACATAATGCTACACAACTATGAAAAAACTCTGAAATACAATAGAAAACCACATTTAATCGAGTTTAAGCCCAAAAATATTTGTGATAATTGCATCACTCCCTAGAAACATTTAAGCGAAATAGTGTAATAGCAAGTGAAATATGTATTTGTAAATTAGATGATGTGTATCTTATTGATCAGTTTGCTGAAAAGAAATTTGATATAAAGTGGATTACATTGAAAACCAGTTTTAAGATGTGTGAAAGCTCACAAAAGAGGCACAAGGGGAAAAGAACAAAAATTATGAGAAACATAACCATTTCTATCAAACCTACTGTGGTAAAATCCCCTTGACCCAGTTTATCTTCAGAGAGTTTAACTGTGGGAGGATGTCAGTTCTGCTTCCTGTTCTAGCATAGCCTTTCCACAAGTACCACTTTACGAGGGCTTACTGGCCTAGAGTATTCTGATGGTGTGAAACTTGAAGAGTTTAACCGAAAGTCCAAATACATAAACTTTAAATTGAAAATTATGTCTATAAATAGTGTAAATAAACGTGTATGAAAACAAATCAACAAAACTACAGGCCAATGTCAATGTGTTTTAGAAACAACTTGCCCTGAAAATTGCTCTAAAAGAACAGTCACTGTCAATCCTTCCCGTTTTATCAATTGCTAATGAAAATAAAAGTCTCAGACAAAACTGTGAATGAAATTTACTTGTATTATCAATTTACAATTTCTATACAACCTTGATTACAGATGACATATTTAGGAATTTTAACCCTCTATGACATGGTGTTGCCCTAAGGCAACAAACTGCCTTTTCTCAACCTCACACCACCCCTTAAATTTTTGTAAACAAAAACAATATATATACGGTATAATATCACCTGACATGTCTGTTTAATGAAATGAGGGGCCAAAGTGGGTGTGCCTTTAGTTTGGGAGTGGAAAGCCACATGGGACAGTGCTACCAATTTGTAAGATAAATATCACTTTGTATAATGTTTAAATTGAAATAACAAAATATATGTAGAGACTAAAAAGTTAGTTTGATTGTTTAAAGACTTTTGTCTCAGGGCAACAATGTGGTATGAGGGTTTTCTAGGTTTTCTATGCAATTGACGCAATTCTATGCAATTGACAAAATAAAAAACAAGCAATATATACATTAAAAATGTTTTATTTTGACAAGCACCAATCACAAATGGTCCCTGTAATGTGTCTGTATGCATCTGTTACTGTGTCATGTCTTTTATTTTGAAATCTTGTCTTGTAGTGCTTGACCCTGTTCTTTGTATTGTCCAGGTTTTCCTTGATTAGTTTCTGTATATATACCCCTGTGTTTGCCTTATTTTTGGCTGGTTGTTGAATGTAGTGAATGTGTTTAGCTATGGTCTGATGAGTTACGTTTCTTATTTTGCTGGAACTTTGGGCAAAATCACAAGTGCTACTAATGTAAACAATCTCTGTGTGCCTTTGGTCAGAACTGAGCTTGGTAAAACTGCCTTTAAATATGTAGCCTCCTCTGATTAGAAAACTGGCTGCTTATTGGCAAGGACACTCTTGTAAAAGATTTTTAATTTCAAGGACTATTCTGTCCTGGTCAAGTTAAGGTATAATATGATACCTATATAATACAATATGATATTATTATATCTCACATTAGCTTGAACTGAGCATGAAAAGTTAACCTCTTTATTGGTTCTCAAGGGGTTTGTTTCTACCATTACAGCAAAATATTGCAACTATCTTTGTACTGTTACATGATCTTAAGTTTCAACAATGTAATATGACAGATGCTGTTATGCTTCGGTGGAGTATGAAGAATGAAAAAACTGTTACTCAATTCTGCTATTGAATGACTGAGAAATTATCAAACGCTGACTTTTGTTTTGACATTGCAGTGCTTAGTGAAGACACCGGCAGTGAATCATAGATGTCCCTAATTTCCCCTTACACACTCAACAGTAATTTATGAAGCTCTGCATGAAATGTAGGGAATATAACATGGACCAGTCACTAAGCCTAAAATAGATGCATGGTCACATCTTTGTGTGCTATGCTTACAGAAGGAAAAGTGTGGTTTCTTGCCTGTTTGCACAAATGATAACAAATTATACATATTTTTTCCAACAATATTTATTTACCTATATCAAACATAAGACTGTAAGTCCATACTACAATTCTACCAAGGTTCAGAAAAAGCTTTGTTCTATAAACACAGCATTAAAGAAAAAAAATAAAAAAATATCAATATGTAATGAACCTGTGAATGAACACATTGAAACTAAAAAACACATTGCATTTGTTAATTTCATCTGCTTCTCTTAAATAGTTATAGTTCCTCTTTTCTAAAATCCCCTGAACTTTCCCTCTCATGTCTGGCCCAGGTGCATAATAAGCACATCCCAGAATGCATGATCTGCAGAGCGCTTAAGTGAAAACAACAATACTGCTGATATGGAACTTTGCATGAAATATAAACTAACATTGATGAAACTGCAAAGCTGCTGGCTGCTTCCCAGGGGCAACGTGGGGATATTGTGCTCCTGTTAAAAGGAGGAGATGCACAGAGGACATAGAATGGGGATTTACATCTGCAGTTATTCAGCCACTCAGGGGAATTCCCTCATGCATGCATCTATTTGCTTTTTATGACTGAGGTTTATATTATAACATTCAATTCAATTTTATTTATATAGCGTTTTTTACAACGTTACATTGCTTCAAAGCAGCTTTACATAGAGAAACAAAGAATAATAATAAAAACACAGAACAAATGTCAGACATGTTAATGGTATTATTGCAAATAATATGTGTGGGATGTAAAATACTAATTAGGTATACTAGGTTTATAGTATATTTACGAATAAAGGGTTGACTGAACCGATAAAACCACAAAATTGTTGAGCAAGATATGCGTTCCAGCTTACATAGGGATGGCATATAATAGACAACATCTTATGGGACAGGGATATAAGGGATTTGCAAAAGTACCATGAACTACACAACATGCAAAAAAAGCATACATACATACATACATAAAATATATACAATAAAATATTAGAAGTTTACAATTTACAAAGCCCTAGGCTAAGTTAGACGTCAGCAGTCTCCCAGCAAGCAACCCAACAGGGCAACAGTGGCAACATATAACATCACCGAATCAAACCTCAAACTAGCAAACATTTTACTTTTGGTTTCAACATCTGCAACTTCTGTTATAAGTGCTGTCAAATCAAAGGCTGAACATCAGTGTTTGAGCTATGGGAATGGCAAAATGTCACAGGAGCATTTACCACCAATCTTTGATGTAGATACATATATTTTCCCCCAATATATGAAACAAAACTCTTGTTTTTTTTGCACTACATGTCAGAGAAACCATGACTTTCTAGGGGCCATTTTTTAAGAGTATTCATCCATTTGCGTCAGCAGTTGCATATACCACAGAACAGATAAGGGGAGTTCCTTTTTGAATGCTAAATGTTTTCAATAACATTTTCTTGAAAACAAATAATTTAATAAATGAAATCATTGACAATCTACTACAGATAAAATTGGGCTAAAATTCAGCCCAGTTGGTTTTAATTAATTTTAAACATCAAAGCACAAACTAAGTCTTCCTGTCCACACACAGTTGCCTACTGTGCAGTGGTAGGCTGTGTTAGTGTGTGTACTGACGATGAAAGTAAAGGGTTAAACAGGAAGAGAAAATGCTGGGATCAAAGACTGGACAGAGAATATGCTTAGTGCAGGACAGAATGTTCCTGAATTTCCCTAACTAATAGGACTCTATGAGTGAAGTCATTTATGTGACCACAAACCAGTCTGCATTGTTACACACAGCATTCGAAACTACAGAATGGTAAACAATCAATTAGATCAACAGTTATGTAACATTATTATGAAAAAGAACAAGCATAGACAAAACTGATTACACCCTCCTTTTTTCTTTTTGTATACAATTCCTTTTGAGTAGTACTATAGTGAGGTGAGACATGTATACATGCAATCATTTGAATCCTTGCATAATAAATAGGTCTTAAAACTTTCTGAAGTATGCATCATTTCTTTATGTAACCAACTGTCTTTAAGGGTTACAGCCAGGATCCAAAATTAATCGTAAGATTGATACATTTACTGTACATGTAAGAGATTTCAAATAAAAAAACATACAAACATAAATAATTAAACAAACAGTCTACTAAAAATCTGTTGCATCTGTTGCAAAACACAGAATTTAAATATTTATGTTAGCCCAATTTAAGAATGCCACAATCTTCCCAGTATGTCTTCACTTCTTATTGAATAGAAGTTAAAAACACAGACCTCGCCTACTCATCTGGGCTTTGTGGTTTGCACCTGTACTGTGAGGGTAGATCTGATCTCTTGCTTTTGCAGAACCTCTCTTTTGCTGCACCCATAGAGCACCAGTGTCTGGCAGGGACTTTCCACAGTATAGGGAGAAACAGCGTTTTATCTTCAGTACTGTACTCTACTTTACTACTTTTCTCACGGCTTGAACACAATGATTTTTCATAAACTTGTGTGCCAGTTTTTATACCCAGGTACAGCATGCAAGAAATTGATAGATAGATAGATAGATAGATAGATAGATAGATAGATAGATAGATAGATAGATAGATGGATAGATAGATAGATAGATAGACAGATGGATGATAGATTAGGAAAAGTCTGTGGCTTTGGTCTGCTGAAAGAGGAGAACTGGGTTTTTGGGCAAAGCAACAGGAAAGAGAATGGGTGGTGGAAATCCCCATCACAGCATATCTGGGCGAGCCAGTCGTGCTGTACATGGAAGTCAAGCTGCAGTAAAGTAAAACTGGTAAAGTTGTCTTTAAAAAATAGTTTTTGTGGTTTCTCCTGTAAGAGTAAAGCTTTGGAATTTTAGTTGATTACAAATTGTAATCAAATTTAGACTGAACACATTTCTGAGCAATATATCCTTATTACAGTATTTCTGTCCAACAGCAGTAGAGAATGCTTTGGCTGAATTCTTTTGAGAAATATCTAAGAGGCAGTCTAAATTTACCAGCATTCCAGACCACAACAACACTGTAGATACAGATACAGGCAATTGTTCATTGTGGGATCAGGACTAGGAATTGAATTAAAGGAAGTTGGTCCTAATCATGCAATGAGGGCCAATGGTGGTGCAGGACTATTTTCAGCACCGTCTCTGCAGCATATCTATTTTTCTCCTAGTTAAAAAAAGATTCGCCCACTTTGATGCAAAGCCACAGCGGAAAAGGTGAACAATCTCTCATGTGTGTAGAGTCTAGACAGATGTAACAAATAACACAAAATCCTACTAAGTGTGAAACAAAATTTATGTGGATGAAAATCATGGGATGAGGGTTTTTGTGTCACCTGTTTTCGGAGGTCACTAAGCTTGCAGTAAGATATATTCAGGATGTATTATGTACACATTTTACAGTGGAGTTGCAAAGCCTAAATTTACATTGTAATTTAAAACCTGGACATATACTAAAAGATTTTTACCATTATCAAACAAATATCTTGATACAACATGAAGAAGAGATATTTCTAGGTCACTAATCAAATTTTACCAAGCAAATAGGTGACATTAACCATGTTAATGCCTCTGTACAAAAGGTCATTTTTTTCTTTCTATTGAAGCACAAATGCTCTTTGAAACATCCACTAATCATGGTGGGATAACATTATCAGGTTTTGCTGACAATTTGGACAATTTGAATGCACACAGTTATAAGTTAACACAGTAAATACATACAGTACTGTGTGTATCTGGAGGTTAGCAATTTTTATTACAATTTTTCTGTTTGTCACTGCTCAAATCTATATGTGAACTCCCTCTAGTGGATATTAACATATAATGCACAGCAACATATTTACATAACACTATAACAGTCTTGCACTGGTGAATTCTACATAAGGCAGGGTCATGATCTGGGTAACAGTGAAATGGTTAGGTATTGTTTTAGTCCATATCCTTAAACTTGGCATGAAATAAAATTTTAAATTTCAACTTCTAATTTGTGACTTATTTATGACTGAAACATATTGATGAGCATGACTGAAGCATATTGAGAAAGATAAAGTAAGGCAGAATTACATATAGACAGATTTACATATAAAAAAATTAAAACACAGACAACAGAAACAATTTCAAATATGTTCAAAACTGAATACATGATATTATTGCAAATAATATGTATATTAATAAAACTAATTAGGGACACTAGGTTTGTTGTTGGTTTATGAAAGAGAATAAATAAGAAATGCACCTGCCACCTTCAGTAACTAATTAATCTGGTTGAGATTGGTTATTGGTCTACCAAAGTCTAAAAAAACTTTAATTATTTACATTTACATTTGTTCATTGAGTGGATGCTTTTATCCAAAGCTACTTACAAAGAGAGAGCAGTTAACATTTTGCACTAAGAACCAAGAAGCCTAATCCTCAGGGAAGGTTCAGAAGCTAGGGACAGAAAGAACTGTACAAGAAGACAGTTTTTTATACACTGTTAAATGAGGTTAAACATTGGAGCATCAGGGATTAGTCAGGTGTCTGTGAAACAGATGCGTTTTAAGTTGTTTCATAAAGGTTGTGATGGTCTCGGCAGATTGTGTGGCAGATCTTCCAGCTCATTCCAACAATAAGGAACAGAATAGGTGAAAGTCTTAGAGAGCGATATGTACCTCATTGTAAGGAAACCATCAGATGTTGTTAGTTCACAGAATGTAGTTGGCGAGAGGGGACATATATCTGAAGAAGTGAGTTGAGGCAGGAGGGTGAAGTACCTGTGATTGTCCTGAAGCAATGTAAATAGTGAATTTTAACTGGTCCTCAAACAACCCAATGATGAGTTGGCCAGACTACCAGGAAATGGTAGGTTGAGCTGAAGATGTTGTTGCGTCATCCAGATCGCTTAAAGAGAAAGCAAAGAGCACGCAAAGATCCGAGAGTAGATGGTGGGGTCATCGGGCTGGAATGATATGTAACACTGCATGTTGTCTGTGTAGCAATGGTGTAAGAAGCCATGTGCCATGTGAGAAGATGTGTTTATTGAGAAGAGGAGAAGAATAAAAGAACTGATTCTTAAGGAACCCTTATGGTCAGATGATGTGACATTGATTCCTCTCCTCTCCATGATACCTTGGTGGGTCTCTTTTAGACTGAAAGAGTGTTACATATGTCTCTTTGGTAGCAATCACATTAAATTCCTAAGAGGAGTATTTTAAAGTTCAAAACCCGTTATCACAAGCGATGTTGCATGCCATAGTTAAACATTTGTAATCCAAATGCAAAAGTAAAGCATTTCATTGTTTTTCTGTTTGCTCAAACTCCTGACACTTTATTACTTTTAGGATCTTAAACCCGCATTAAACTCAAATTCTTATATATAAGAAATATATATATTGTACTTTAACCCCCCTTGAGCACCAGCGTCTTGAGCGTCAGTGCTATTGTATATTTGTGGGTCGTGTACAGTTGATGTAGAAACGACTGTTTTCGCATATCTATTGATTTTGTTTACTGCTTACAAATTGCTTTTTATTGATTAGGCCTGTTTTGTACTGCAGCTAATCACTGAATTGCTTGTACTGAGATCACATTATATTGAGCTGTTCTGTACATTTTATTTTTGTTGATTGTACTGCATGTATTGTATTACAAAACGTGCCCTCCAAATTAACGTTTAAAACCAACTTCATCATCAGTAATTCAGATTCATTATTGCAGACATGAAAATGGCTATTACGTCCACCAGATGTCGCTGTAAAACTACTAAATAGTGCACATGGTAAAAGTTCAAACGTGCGACGACTCAAAATTGACTAAAATTGTCAGCTTTAAAAGCATTAGTTTAACTGTAAATAAAAACCTTATGATCATTAGCTGAATGATTGTTGTACACCTGAGTGAACATTACAGAAATCTGAATAACTCTAAATGGGGCCAGTGTTTTAGGTTTGTGACAAGTTATCAGTATGGATGCCTAAAGGCATTATGTTAAAGAAAACCCAACCTTTTTTACAGTGATTAAAAATATACTACACTGCGCTCATTAAAAAGCTGTGGAGGAAAATAAAACTATGGAATTACTGCTAGAAGCTATTTTATGCAAGACTAAGCTGGGATTTAGAGAAGTACACACAAACCCAGAAACACACACAGTTATACTTGAGTCATATTGGATGGCTGATATTTGACATATTTTGAATTGAAGATGCATGCAAGTGTGAAATTCATGTACTGAATAACAGAAAAGGTTCAGTCAAAGCAAACAAACAAGAAAATAAAAATAAAGTGATATAAATATAAATAAAGAGAAAGTGATTGTAGATACTCCTTTCTTATCAGGGGTACAGGGTTATAGGATCACATTATAGGAAAAAATTCTTGGTAAAGTCATAAACGTTGTTCATGTAGAGTGAATTATGCAGTGATAACTTTGAAATGCTAATCCACTGGCAGCTGTCTTCCCTGCCCTTGGCTGCAAAAAGTAAGAATGTGGTACAAATGTAAAATGTTTGTAGTCCTCCTGCGAGAGTAAAATTATAGCCAGAGGGCCAATTAAAGTGAGTTTGCAAAAGATGTCAAAGAGACCTCCTGCTGTTTTATCCTGTTCTTCAAGAACAAACGAGAAGTTTCAAAAGTCTGAAGAACACAGCCAGAATACTGAAAACTATATAAAGGTCTATCTGCCGTTCAAGCCATACCTGTGCTGTTAGCATTACATTTTCTTATGTCCTCCTTTTTTAACTGGCTTGAACTTATACTCTTCAGTGGTACCAGATTTTGTATTTTTTTTTGCTTTTCTCCATCAGACTCGAAGACATCTGACTTGACTAATGGTTTTTAATCAGTTTTTGTTTGTTTGTTTTTATTCTCCTCTCAGCAGGAGTGTGGCGAAGGGGGTGTGGTTCAGTGGACGCTGCAGCGGGAGAGAGCAGTCGGAGACTAGCGGGGAGTAAGTAGGTCAAGTGCAAAATGACATTCACCTGTTGCTTGTTACAGTGATTGGCGTGGAGAGGCCGTACAAAAGCCTTTGATGAAGAGAGAGAAGGGAGAAAGACTGGCTGAGGACTCGTGGTGATTTAACAATGGCTTGCCAAGTTTAATTGTGGATTTATTTTGCCATTATGGTGCACACTTTATTTTTGTACTAGGAGATTGTGAATAAAATTTCCATAAGCCTCAGTCTCACTGACTCCGACTTCCCTCAGTCGAACTGTATCACACTGGTGCCGAAACCTGGGAAGAAAGAAGCGGCTGCGATCGTGCAGTCAACGTCAACCTCACCATTTGCGGATGTGATTCAGTCACTAGCGGCCCTCCGCCAAGAACAGCACCAGGTGCTGCTGGAGATAAGGGACGACCAAGAGCGTTGGTTCCATGGGTTCCATGTGCTAGTGCAGGCGCAACAGGAGGACCATCAGCTGGTTTGGAACTGGATGGACCAGGAGGGCCAGGCTAGAGGGCCGTCACCTAGGAGTCTGGGTGCACCACTCATGTGCCCCTGAATAAGATGGGATCGCAGGGCGATCTGAAAGCTTTTATCGACTTGTTGAGAAATCGTCCGAGGAATGTGAGTGGTCAGTGCGACTTAGACCACTGCTCTCATGGGAGGCGCAGGTGGCGGCCCAACAATTGCTCATGGAATCTATAGGAATCTGTAATGTGGAGGAAGCAGGGAACAAGTCATTTTTGTTTTTGGAGGAAATGTAGAATTGTTAGACTATAATAAAACTCGCACGTCAAAACATTAACCTTAATGAGGTCAGATGACAACAACAGAACACTTTTTTATTGTGGAATACTTCATTAGGTAGTATGCTAAATTTCTATTGCAAATATAAACAAATACAATTATAATTCCTGCTCGATTGATCATTGTGTTAGCAGTGTAAAGGTCATAACACCTACTGACACCTTGAATGTGTTGTATATTGCTTTGGATAGAAGCATCTGCCAAATGCATAAATGTAATTTTCTCTTGTATATAATTGTCTTATGTCCCTGATATATTTATTCAACAATGTGATGCTCTTTAATGTCAAACATACATATTCAAAAAAACCTTTTAGTTTTATGTTTAGGATACAGCATAGTTAATGACAACATGTTTGAAGGACAGTCTAACAGAGGGGTAGGGATTTTTGCATAATTTACAGTCAGCTCTGTTACTGCTCTACCTGAATTAGGTTTTTCTGGGTTTCCATATTTCTCTGTCTAATTCTCATTGCACAAGATTAGACAATTCAAGGAATCATTCATCTAAATTTTCAGTGGATCCTTTAGAAAAATTAAATTAAACTGAATCACTCTTTTTCAAAGCTTGCAACAAAGCTTTACCTCTCTCTTTTTTTAACCCCTCTATTATTTCAGCATTAGTGAAAAGGTTCTTGCATCTATAACCCTTTAGCCCTAGACTAAATGAAGCATAATTGTTTTGATTTGTACCTTATCAATTGTATGACAGGCTGTTAAGTCTAAGATTAAAAATTAAAACTCTTCATTTTAGTCAAATGTAGCAAGAACATCTTCCCTGTGAGCCCTGCACACATGGGTTTATATAATCAGGTCCCTCACAAACATGATGCGTTGGACATTCTGTTCAACAATGTACAATTACTGATTAATGCACAATTGATTGTGGTTTCTGTTTTCTTAACAGTCCAAGCAGAGAGTGTGAAGCACCAATTTTATGTGTGAGTTTTAGTTTATTTTTCCAATACTGCTTTTACTGGCTGGGAGTCTGAAGAAGTACAAATAATTATATGGTAAAAAGTTCCTGAGAACAATTTTAGGACTGTTTTGGGATGTCTAGCACCTTTTCACATATACTTATGAACTTTTTAACTTTGAACAAACAACATCTTTACTTTTAAATTCTTACATCACTAGAACTAGGATTTTAAAAAAATCTTTTTTTATCTTCTAATCTGGGGAAAATCTTTTGACAATGTAGGTCAAAAGTTACTAAAAACTTTTAACTATTTATCTGTAGGTGATCAACAGTTTTTTGGGGAATATTTTACAGCTCTATTTAAGGTATCATTTAATTCACAGTTTTTGTAACCATACAGGGTGGCACAGTGGCTCACAGCAAGAAGGCTCCTGGTCGGGTTGAGCCTGAGGCTTTTCAGTGTGGGGAGTGCATGTGATCTGGGTACTCCAGTTTCCCTCACAATCCAAAGACGTGCAGGTTAGGTATATCATAACAACACAAACTGGGTGCCATGACTACGCAAATCTTTGAAGCCATATATAGTATATTATTAAAATACTCTATACTCACATCAGAGAGTAAATTTGAACCGTGTTGAAGAAAGAGATACATCAACCTAAAGTTTTACACAGGAACTACTAAGGTGATATCATATTTATCAAGGATTTAGCGAGGATGTCTGAAATGACTTACTGGATTTCACAGCTCCCTTGAGATGTCATCCAGTTGTTATTATTTTGTTCTGCCCATTCTTTGTTTAGAAATCCAGAGAGCAGATGCTTCCACCAAAAGTTCTTCTTATTCATGAGCAGCTGTAGACTGTTCAGTGTATCTAGAACTGCATTAGCTGTGGGCTGTTGGGATGCATTTTATTACAGCTTTCAGAAAGCATCTGTACTTCTTTACAGTGAAGCTGTTTTTTGGAAGACCAGTTCTTTTCACCCAGTAACCCATAATTATTAGATAATAAAATGTTACAGGATGGTAATTTGTGGTTACAAAGACAGCTCTACAAAGTGTGTATGAGACACTATAGGCAGACCAGTAATACACATAGGGTACATATTAAAAATATAAGTGTATCAGAGCCTGGCTCTGCAGTGAGTGCCTCTACATTTGGTGTCGTAGCATCATAGATGACCTGACTATTGTACAATGGTGGCTGATCAATTGGAGGCACTGGGGTGCAGCCCCCATCAAAAAACTATGTTAAACATCAGTAAATTATATACTGCAAAATAATTATGAAATGAAATTATTTGGTTATATGCATTTGGTAGTCATGTTAGCATGTATTAAATAATGTTTGGTTCATTTTTAAATAAATACACACATAGGCAATGTCCGGGGCGCCTCAGACAAACAAGTGTCTATGTAGGTACACAAACTTTTGCTCTCCTATTGCCATAGGATTTACCACATTTCTCTCAGATACTCCTATTTCTGTTGATACCATATGAAAATGTTTACATTTAGACAGCTCTACAAAGTGTGCATGGGATACTATAGGCAGACCTGTAATACACATAGGGTACATATTAAAAATATGACCATATCAGAGCCAGATCCAGAGCCTCATAGGCAGTGAGTCCCCCTACACTTGTGTGGTAGCATCATTGGTGACCTGAGTTTGAATCTTAACTTAAGGTCCCTTCCCAATTCTGTGTCGTATTCTTTTCCCTCATTGTTTGAGACAACAATGCTCCATTAAAAACATGAAAAAATATGAGCTGAATTCAGTATTTCAGAAACATCTGATTTTAATGAATCTGATTCTGATTCTGATCTAATCTGATTCAATAGTTGATGTTGTTTTGCATATCTTAGATATGTATGATGGTACAGATGCATGATTAAGCAACACTTTAAAGTTTTGAAGGGTAAGACCTGAGAAATTTGCAAGCTTTCCATTGTCTAACAAAACATAAAAAATCTCAACAAATCACCATTTTAGATATTGAAAAAGTAATATATACATAAATATTCATGAGATAAATTACCTTTCTTGCTTTTTGAAAGATCTGCCACTTCAAAGTATATCAAGTGAGACAACATGGCAACCACAATAAAAACAAACATCTTTCAGTATCAATACCACAGCCTGCGCATAAACAATCAGACAGTTTGGTAGCTTTATCTTTAAACCACAATAAAATCTTGTCAAATGAGGCACTTTCTTCATTATAGCAGACCTAACTATTGGCTTTATTACCTT
This sequence comes from Botia almorhae, assembly GCA_036877575.1. Taxonomy (NCBI): domain Eukaryota; kingdom Metazoa; phylum Chordata; class Actinopteri; order Cypriniformes; family Botiidae; genus Botia; species Botia almorhae. Next base: position 17,283 of record JAZGTJ010002324.1, on the reverse strand, counting down.
ATTTTATCAGTGTCAATAATCATAAATTTTGATTCTTTTATTCACATAGAAATGTATACTGTAAATGTAATGTATCTAATTATCATTAGATAATTCCACTGCCAAGCAGTTTAGAGAATCATAATATTGTTTTACAATATAACGACACAAACAGAATGTCACCATAAAAATGGAGCTTTGTTTTAAATACTGCTGAGCAACATTCATACAATGTTGTTTCTTGGAACAGAAAATAGATCATTGCCATCACTTCCCTTTTAAAGAGAGGAGAAATAGTATCAGCTTTAAGGGATTTTATTAGGTTATTAGGATCATAGATAAAACCTTTTCTGGTGAAATATAAAGCAGAATAATACATACTAGTTTTCTGTTTAACAATTTGCAAGGAGCCAGATTATAACAGTGTAATAACATCTTCAAGGAAATTCATCCCCTAAAAATCAAGAAACAAAGAGAATAAGAGAGAAAGACAGAGAGAGAGAAAGACAGAGAGAGAGAAAAGAGAGAAACAGCTGTGACAGATGTCAGAGGTGTGACTTCCACAGAGGGTCAGTAGTGATCCACTAGAACAAGCAGTCTGAACATTCACTAAAACAAGATGAGTATCTCTCTTCTCACATGCCCTCCTACACATGCATTTCTCATAAACTTCACTCTTTCACCTGCCTAGGTTTTCCAGATCAGGGCCTTTAAAATAAAGAATTAATAGGAACTAGATTCAATGATGGGTCGGTTAATCTGACATTAAACATTTGTTTTGAAATTTCCAAGAGATTCATCTAAATCTGTTTATACTATGACACTAGATAGGAAATGATTCAAAATGATTCTTTTCTAGTGCTGGACTCTTTACTACTGATCACATTAATCAAACCTAGTAACACAAGATGGTAACAAACTAACAACATAATAAGGATATAAAGTTTTGCACAATGTGGTGAGCCGAATAAGTTCTATATTTTAGAACTCACAATGGTGTTTTCAACAATGGTCTTTACATTTTTGTTGCTGTGTGTTTACTTTATGAAACAGGCAGGTTCATTATAATTAGAGTTATTTTCCTCCTAAAATGTGTTTTTTTGCTCTCTGCAATTACTGCTCACAGAAAGCAAGTGGTAAACAGTTTTATTTAAAATAGATGTGTCCATGTTCCACTGTTAATGGCAGCAGTAATTCATGAAATGATGAAGAAAAGTGCTATTACCAGGTGTATACCAATACATGCATCATAATCATGCATACTTGCATCATTTTAAAGAAAGTATCATTGAGGTTTCTTAAATGGAGTGATTCTGTACAATACTGGATTGGTAGTTATGTAATGTAAATAGCAGTCATCACAGATTTTATGGGCATTTGCGGTGCTACCTATTCCCTTTCTCTCAGTCACTCCACATTGTACCCATGACAGCACTAGGTATTCACCCTGGCTCCTGAGGATGATCCGTTTTAGCTACCTAATCTGCAAGATACTAACATCATGGGGCGACCTCAATCACGCAGCAGACCTGCTCTCATGACAGGTCTTGCTTTGGGAAGTGTGGAGACTCCACCCTTAGATGGTTCAGCTGATTTTCAAGGGAGGTGCATGTTGCGGTACCCCTAGCAAGACCTCTGGAACCTCCATGTTTGGCTGGGAGAGGACAGGTTTTCTGGTTTATCCCTGGCAGTGACAGACAGTATCACTCAGGGGAGACCCCCTCCACTAAGCAGTTATATGCTCTGAACTGGTGCTGTTCCCAAACGGAAGACTCTCACAGGTGTGTAATTGGGTCAGTTTTATCTTCCCAGACGAGCAACTTAATAGACCCCTCTTACCCTCCACATTGAAGATGTATGTAGCTGATATTGCAGCACATCACAATTTGGTGGAGGGAAGGTTGCATGGGCAACACAATCTGGCCATTGGCTTCCTTAGAGGAGCGAGGAAACTTAACCCTCCTAGACCACGCCTCATTACATCCTGGGACCTCTCTGTTTTCTTAGCAGCTCTTCAGAGAGTCCCAGCAACCTTATAGTAGGTGTCCCCGTTAATGTTTTAAGGGAACATTGAAAAGGCCATCAATTAGAGAGATGGCTCTCCTCTCCATCTCTAAGTAAGGGAAGTGGGAATGCCTGTTGTGCTGGACGGTTACGATGTCGCAGAGGGGTCGCTGCGAGGCACACAGTAGCTTGTGGTACCTCATGACACAACCCACCAGTGGCGTTTTGTTTAGGTACACCAGTGTTGTCATCAACACACAGTCGTAACCGAGATGATTTACTAAATAATGCAGACAACGTGTACAATAAACACAAGCAGGCATATAACAATTAATTCAATTAAATTTCAATTCAATTTTATTTATATAGCACTTTTTACAATGTTACATTGCTTTAAAGCAGCTTTAGACATAATAAAAAAGAAGAAGAATAATAAAACACAAAACAAATGTCAGACATGTTCAACACAGAATACATGGTATTATTGCAAATAATATATGTGAGATATTAAAAAGACAAATTAGGCATTCTAGGTTTATAGTAGGTTCATGAATAAAGGGTTGACTAAACCGATAAAACTACAAAATCATTAAGCAAGATTCTGCTCCAGTTTACATGGAGATGGCATATAAAGTAAAAATACTTACATGAAATATATACAATAAAAATATTACACAATGAAGGAGAATGGAAGAGAACTGGAGAGAAAGGAATAACAAAATAGACTAGTCTTTTGGACTGTAATTATATCATTCCGCTAGAAGCAGTATTAACAATTTACAAACCCCAAGCTAAATTAGATGTCAGCAGTCTCCCAGTAAGCAAGCCAGCACGGCGACAGTGGCAAAGAACCAACACTCCAATGGTGCATAGATGGAGAAAAAACCTTGGGAGAAACCAGGCTCAACTGAGAGGGCCAGTTAAAGCTGCAATTTGTAACTTTCTTGGATATAAACAGAGTCCATCAAATTCCCATCTGTCTCAGGGGTCGTACCATCCTATCCCTCACTATCTGGTCTCAATAAAGTTCAGATCCAGCTGACCACAGGACCTTGGGGAATTGAAAGACAGACACATTTAGTGTGGAGTCAGTATATTTGTTCTTATGGGAAGTGTCACCGGTTCCGGTTTACCTAATTAATGCAGACTAATAATCCCTTAAGGGATCTGAGTAAAAAATCCATAGAACTAAATAATTTATGGCCAGTTCTGGAAAATGTGGATTTAAAGATAAAATGTGAAACAAATTTGAGGACCCATGATTAAAATAAATCTCAGCATTCTACCTTTACAATGTGCACATATTAATTTTACATCCATCCCAGCATGCCATGATGATTAAGGCTGCTGTTTGAGCTTTATTGCCTTCTCAATTTTTGACATGCACAATTGCATTCACCTACATTCTCATACACTCACACACATTATTTACAGGGCTTATTTTCAAAGCTGCAAAGCTTGCAATCTGCTGCCAATCACCCTTAGACACACACATACACACACATACACACACACAGTACTCCAAGACCTTTTCAAAGTCCCAATAGTCGTCCTGTGGTGTCTGTATCTGTTCGAGTTTAATGTTCCATTAGAGATGTACTGAACCATCAGAAATGTTATTACTGTTGAATTCCGCTATATTAAGCATGAAATGAAGGGTTTAAGTTTGGGAACTGAATGAGTTTTGTGTAATGACAGTTACAGATGAAGAGTCAGAATGTAGTTACATCATTGTATAGAGCAAAGAAAATGTGATTTGGAGTGTTTGTTTTATATTGTGTTTTATATTATTGTACTTTATTGCTACTGTAATCTTGGGCAATGCTACACTAAAAGTCTCTCCTTGATGGCTCAAAATTAACTTTTAACCTTTGTGTTATTTTATTAAACTATAATATTTGTTCAAATTACTTTTAAAAAGTAAATGTTGCTTTAGCACACAAGTTAAACAATTTAAATTTTGCTGTGTATATGAATTTTTAAATATAACTCAAATCTGGCATAAGCACTTTAGGAAATCTGTGTGACATTCTGCAGGTATTTGGGTGAAGCACTTTATCTTTCATCTTTATAACACTTTTTATAATAAAGGAATTGATAAGGGGGTATATAAATTTTTGTCTGTCTCCTTTCACTTAGTTACTTGTGGGCAGATTGCATTTGGTCAATAACACATTATCACCTGCAGGTCTTTGGTTTCTAAAATAGACTTGAGATTAAAGTGGTAGTATGAGATTAAATGGGGTGTATAAAAGTGGCTGTGGAGGAATTTATGTGTGTGGTTACCACAGCGTTGTCTTAGGGTGTCTACAGGGGTCATGCTTAATGATTTAACAGTGTGTATCCTAGGTCAGGCTCCTTATCTCTGGATAAGTGTATTTATCGTTACCTTATAAAAAGTGCAGAGGGAGATAAAAAGGTGAAACTGAGAAGCTGTGTGTCCCTGGTTGGTCTACATTTCCAATTGAGAACAGCTAGATAATTTATCTTAATTGTTAAATATATCTTTTATGAGCTATAATCAATTATGTTAACAGATTATAACTGTTTGGTGACCATTGTAACATTTGCATATCATCTTTGACTAAATTGTTGGAACTCAACATAATCTGAAGCCACATGGTGGGGATTATTCTTCTTAACACCTAAAAACACTGTGTCTGAGCTCTACAATCTCTGTGTTCTATATTCTTTATAACTATGCCATAAAGCTAATAAGATTTATTTGTTAATAACAAATAATAATCAGTTTTCCTAACAAAAAACTGCTCTGCTGTCATTGTGAAGATAGAAAAGAAAATAGTGGGATAAAGTCTATTTGTCAAATGTCATTTTATTCCTTGTTTCCCCTAAAAGGCTCCTGCATTAGTTTTCTGTTAACTTAGACCAGCTGTTGTCAAGAAATGAACATCTTACATGCCCCAGGACTTGTTTGAAATATTCAGTTTAAATTGTTATAAAAACCTTTGAGTAAAAATATAAAACATATCTTAATGTTAAATGACATCCATTTAATCAATTACACAAAAAAACTAAAAATCTAAGAGCTCATTAGAGTTTATTTAATAGACTCTAGCAGTTTCAAGGTGAGATCTCAGTAGCAGTGCTTTTTATTGCCAAAGCGTCCTGACATTTTTAAGTTATGCTGCAAGAATCTAATGCTAGGGCATCCTTTTAAGTTTGTCACTGCAACACTGTTTCTGGATCTGCTTGACATGTATAATGCTGAAATGTTTATAAAACACAATATAAACAGGAATGATCACCATAGGCCATAAAACACATACAGTACCTTGCAAAATGATTCGTACCCCTTGAACCTTTTCACATTTTGTCACATTACAACAACAAACTTAAATGTTTTTTATTGAAATTTTATGTAATAAACCAACACAAAGTGTAAAGCGGAACGAAAATGATTCATGGTTTCCTGTGTCAATACTTTGTAGAGCCACCTTTCGCTACAATTATGTCTGCAAGTCATTTGGGGTATGTCTCTATAGCTTTGCACATCTAGTTTTGCCCATTCTTTGCAAAATATCTTAAGCTCAGCCAGATTGGATGGGGAGCGTCTGTGAACAGCAATTTTCAAATCTTGTCATAGATGCTCAATGGGATTTAGATCTGGACTTTGACTGGGCCATCCTAACACATGAATATTCTTTGATCCAAACCATTCCATTGTAGCACTGGCTGTATGTTTAGGGTCATTGTCTTGCTGGAAGGTGAATCTTCAAGTCTCAAGTCTTTTGCAGCCTCCAACAGGTTTTCTTTCAGGATTGCCCTGTATTTAGCTACATCCATTATCCCATCAACTCTTCCCTGTCCCTGTTGAAGAAAAGCATCCCCACAGCATGATGCTGCCACCACCATGTTTTACTGATGGTGTGTTCAGGGTGATGAGCAGTGTTATTTTTCCACCACACATAACACTTTGCTTTTAGGCCAAAAAGTTTAACTTTGGTCTCATCTGACCAGAGCACCTTCTACCACATGCTTGCTGTGTCCCCTACATGTGGCAATGTGGCAAACTGCAAATGGGACCTTTTTTTTGAAAAATGGCTTTCTTCTTACCACTCTTCCATAAAGGTCAGATTTGTGGAGATTTGTGGAAATTCAGGACCACTGAAAAAAACATTGGCTTGCTGTGAGATTTAGTGAATGTCAGCTCAAGAAAGGTAACATGTGCAGGTGCTTCTATGCATTAGGTGAGGGGGCGGGGGTAGAGTAAGTGCTCCTGTCTGTCAAAACCGTATCTGGTGCAATGCAATTGAATGCTTTTATAGAGGTTAGGTCCTTCTCATATGTGGATCTCAAACACAAGATGATGAAAAATAACACTTACATAGAGGGAAAAACAGGTGTGTGCAGTCCTGATAATTGTTGTCCCACCCACTAGCCGGCCTTAGCCAGATGATATTTCTGATGATATTTTCAGCACCTCTAGATGATATTTGTGCTGTGGCAGGCTGGTCCTCTGTGCACACATTTATTAGAGATTCTAGAACTTAGACTTGAATTCAACCCCAGGTGCTTAGGTCCTCCTAGGTTGTCAGTCTGACACGAAAGGCAGACCTTCCCTTAGTGTGGCATAGTGGGCATTAACATTCCCCATAACATTAAAGCCATGATGCAGCGTTGAGTTCCCTGTGACAGGGAACAACATGCTGTGTGCCACACTTCAGTCATGCTTGTACGGCCTTCCTTTTTACATAGAATCCGATGGCTTTTTTTGCAGGCGCCCTTTAAATGTTACATGGTGTGCAACACTACTTCACATGACCTTGACCTGCCTATAAATCGCTGTGATTTCACATGTATTTAGACCTGGGCTTGCCTGAAGCGCGTTCCATTAAAGCCATGATGCAGGGTCTCCGAGTTAAATATGTAACATGAGACATTCTTTTGAATGACAGTGAGATGCTAAGATTAATTATATGTATGAAATAGTAAAATTTTGATATGCGAGAAAGATGATTTGCGAAGATGTATATTTGGATTAGGCATAGCGACTCTTTATGAAGTTCGAAGCCACAGCACAGCTGTTCTTTAGTGATAAATAACTAATTTTTTTTATTTGCAACATCTCAGGCTTATCCAATTCTGTCTTTGAAGTTTCTTTGAGTTCTTTTCATCAGTGCAGATGGTATTAACAGAACTGACATTAATCATTCAGTGGGTTTTACTGCTAATGCTAAAAATGGTTCAGCTTGGATTCAACTTGAGCTGAATTTGTGCCAGCCAATCAAAAAATAAGCAGATGTTGCTTGTCTTTTTGCTGGCAGCGGTGTAAGGTACAAGTGTATTTATGCTTCATTACCTGATTATGAAAGTACATCACAAGTACTATTAAAACTGAATACTTTAATTTACTGAATACTTTAACGCCTAAATAAATAAAAAAATAATAGTAACACTTTATTTTGTTAAAGTGTCCACTTTAAACATGCTTTTGTAAGTAACCGTAAATGTAAACATGCATTTATGCTTTTACCAGACACTTTTATCCAAAGCAACCTACAGTACATTTAAGGTTACTTACAGTGGGCTATCAAAATTAAAGTGTAACCAAATAAGTATGATTCATATACTTTTTAATATTTTGATATATATGAGTATACTTAATTAACAATTATTAAGTTCACAGGTCTGGTACTGTTTCAAATAACATCTAATTGCAATCATAACTGAAAGGAAAATGAAATTAAATTTGATTATGAAAGATAAACATGTTAAATGGACTTAAGATGGCTTTTGTCTGTCTGTCAAGAACAGTCGTGGTCAACTAATGTCTGAGAGGATTATGGGCTGGAGATAAAAATGGACTAAGAATAATATGCATGTTTACATCCACAAGTTCTTCAAAGCCAATGACTGATCCAGCACCTGTTCAGCTTAGCTGTCTTTCGAAAAATCCTAAAAGTCATTCTTTAAATTGGTTTGAGTAAACTGGCCTGAAACCCAGGATAAGTCGACCTGATCTCAGACTCTGTTTTATTAATAACATCTAGGTCACCAAAGGGCTTTCATCTTGCCTCTTTTTGTTCATCACACACATAAAAAGTTCTGTTACGTTCGCCTTCAGCGGCTCTCTAATGCAAAGATTACACATAGAAGCCCCCTGGTATCAAAAATTTATCTTTTGTACTGTGAAGAAAATTATGGGTCTCAGCTTGTCTGCTGAATCGTAACCAAAAGTCATTACTTTGCATAAAGATTCAAAAGTTGCTTTACTTTTATTACAAAGCATGAATATTGTTCATGTTATTTTAGACATTGATCTTATTTTTCCTTGTAATAACAAGAAACTGAGCTAACAATTGTTTTTTAGTTCTTTTTATTCAACATATGATTTAGGTTCATGCAAAATTTTCTCTCAAAATCTCAGTGCAAAATCTTAAACCAATTTAGTGGTCATAACAGACTATATGACCAATTGTATAGTCTGACATGAAAAACAGTTAATAGCACCTAGTGTGCCACCATATTTACCCAGAATATCAAGTCACATTACATCACACAATCTGACCATCAACAGACTGCCTTAGTACTCAAGCCTTTGTTGAAAAGGCCAGCAAATGCAGTAATTTAAATGCTAGTCCACAGGGATGTTGGTTTACTAGTATTCCCAGCAGGTTCCATACATAACTTTAGTCCCTTGGTCAGCTAGCTTCTCCAAAAAAAAACAGCAAAAACATTATAAACCACCATGAACCAGCCTAGAATTTTGATGGTCTAAGTTAATCTTTTTAACAGTAGGTATAGCCTTAGGGATTTGTCCGTGCAATACTTTTTTTAGGTGGAAGGTGCAGCCGAGGGTAACTGCAGAGAAATTTGTTTCCCTTAAAGGTCACTGAAAGGCACCACACTACCCATTATTGACAATCATTTTCTTTCTTCCTGTTCTCTCTTTTAAAAAAACAAGTGCTAAGGAGTAAATGTGGAGGCAGGCAATGTGATAAGTGATCTCTTCATTTTGACAGACACAGTACAGAAGCAGATGTATCAGTGCCCACGCACATGTATTATGTCAAACTAAAGTATAATTTCTTGTTTCCTTTCTCTCAACTCCTCCTACACAGCTTAGAAGTGCTACTACATACAGGTGCTCCTCTAGAAAAGATTGTCAGACTACCACTTGAATGCACTTATTACAGTCTACCCTCTGTGAATAAACCTCCATTGCTGACATAGCTCCCAGACAGTTGACTGAATGTAACAGTAATTACACCCATTGAATTTTATACTTAAGTAAATATTAAGTGAATAATAATTTCAGATTATTAATAACATTTGCAAATAATGACGGCATTTCATCATGCCTCACTGATCTGTATGTAATTGGCACTGTAGAGAAAACATCAGAAAATACCAGGAGAAAAGTTGGAAACATAAATTGTTTTCTAAACTTTACATTTACCCAGTTCAAGTATATTAATAGTAGTTGGTAATATGCAGGTGGACAAAACTGTAAAGTCTACAGACTTTAAATTGTATTAAAACACCTACAGTTTACATCGTAGAGCCTCAAGATGTTGACTTTTAATTATTTTAAATTTAGACACAAGTTACAAATCTTTACACTGTATAACTTTTTTTGAAAACTCACCTCATTCATATGCCATTGGTCAGACAATCCCATCCCAAACTCAGAAGTGGACACAGTGCATGGGAGGTTAACTATTTCTGTTAAAGTCTTTATCAGGTAAAGCATTCTCCTATAACAAAATGAACTAGCTGTAGCTAATATTCTTTACTCACATATAAAAAATAACGATTTAAGTCTTATATAGTTGAGTATTGTCATTAATTAAATATATATATAGTACCTCAATGTAGTAACAAATAAATTTAAATATATAATACAGGAAGACCATTAGCCAAACAGTTTGTTTAAGACTTTCTTTTGGTTAAACTCTTGTGATGAGTTTACACCATGCATAAATTTGTCTTACCAGAATGTCACAGCATCTAAATACACAGGGACTGTGACAACATAGGACAGTTTATGCACAACTAAGGATGTACAAAGCAAGTTAGAAAACTCTAAAAAAAAGAATGTTTGTTGAATATTTTGAAATTTGACATTTTTGTATAGCTAAAATGTCATGGTTTGTATAGCTAACTAAAGAATTTGTTCTAATTGTGCTATATTATTAGTCCATTTGAACAGGACTTTGAGCAGCAGGTGTGCAGAGTGAGTAGAACATGATTAGACAGATGATAGCAGTAGGTCTACATGCCCAGGAGATCAGGCAGGCTGCAGATGGTGAATTGTGACTAAACTCTATTGGAAAGCAGTGAATTTGCTGTGAGCATGTGTGCTTGGGTTTTGTATGTGTTCACACTATTGTTTCAGTTGGCAGCACCTTTTCACTCTAACACTTCTCTGTGATTTGGACATGTTAGAGATGTGAGAAGACCCAGCTGTATGTTTTATCTAATACACTGCTGAAATTAATGTTACTGATCTCCTTTTGTGTTCGACAGAAGAAAAAAAAGTCAAAAAAGTTTAATGGGACAGTTTATGGTGTGTAAATAATGAAAGAATTTTATTTTTGGGTGAAATCGATTACATTCCACTCTGGGGGGACATATTTCTAACTTTTTTAAATGATTTTTTCCCCTCTGATGAGGGAGTCTTAAATATGTTGTATTTCACATTATGCATTTTTTATTTGGCATCGACATTTCTACTTCTATCATACAAAAATGGTTTCATTCTGAATCATAATTTGGGAAAGATTGCATTAATACCTATAGCCAGTGGTATAAAGTAAATACAATAATTTTGCTACTGTACGTAAGGTCAGAAGGTCTGATCCATTTGCAGCTTTTATTAGAGTAATCAAACAGGCAGGGTTAGCAATGGACAAACAAACACAATGTAGGCAGGGCAAAGGCAAAAACAATAAACAGGCTGAGGTCAAGGCAGGTGGCAAACAATCACAATATCAAAACACAGTCCAATAACTAGGGCAGGCAGAAAACAAATAATAAAAATATAATAAAAAGTCCAAGACTCAAAAACCAGGTAAACAGAATGCAATGGAGCCGCTCAATATTGATAGCCAAGGCAAATCAAGACTTCACAATGTGTAAAGTTACTGGGAGAGCTGTTATAGTGAATAGTAATGAGGAACAGGTGTAAACAATAAGGAGGTGATCAGTTCAGGGTATGGGGCATTGTGGAAAATGTAGTCCGAATAGAAACAGATTAGTATTCTGGAGAGGGTTCCGTCTGGTGGTGCGGAGGAGATGTGCAGGAGCCTCCTCTGTAATGCTGTACTTTACGAATTTTGTACTTTTTATGAATATTTAAATTCATCTTTATCTTTTATTCTGCTACTTTTTAAATTACATAAAATTACATGCACAAAAAGCTCTTTAACTCATTACTATGCTTTTGAGTAGCTCGTTCGATTTTTTGTGTTTGCTAGTGAAAGTGTGTTGAGAGTTAAACATTAAAACCAGTCAGAGATGTTTTTGTTGAGCATAATAATGTAATGGCCACACAGAGCAGTTAAATTACTCACCGGTGCAGAGGGGTTTTGTAAAGGAACACGCTCATAGTCTCAATGTTATCATCATGTCTTAATGTTTTCATCAGCGTGCCTTGATGTAAGACATGTAAGATATTCATTATGCAGTGTAGTAATTTTTAATTTATCATAATGAGTTTTACAGAGTTAGCTATATTTATCATAATAATAGTTTTAGCAAGTTTGAATCACCATTTTGTTTTCATTCTAATGGAACTTGTGTAAAATATTGACGTACTAATGCATAAATCAACAGCTTATTTTGTCTGTAAAGCGTATAAGAATATTGCATGCAAAAACATTTAAAATGTATTATAGTTTTTGACATTCATTTAATAATATAAACTAAGTATGTTCATCCAAGGCAATAATCAACAGCAATGATTTTTGTTTTAAGCTTGCATTCCCCAATAATGAGTACCTGTTTTATCCGGTTTAACCTGATTTGACCCACCTCAGTTCTAATGCTGCTTTGGTTCTTTGTAAATAAAAAGCCTACAACAGCCTTTTTAAATTTTTATTTAAATTATATTAAATGTTTAATTTTTAAAAAAAGAATGTAACAGTTTGTAAAGCTTAAAAGTTTAAGAATAGATCATCCTCTTGGCCCATCTAAAAATTCCATCAATGTAAATCTAAGGGTTTTTGGGAATTTCCGATCCATAGAAAAGCACACTTCTTTGGAATAACCTAAAGCTCTGTGAAAAATTTGCTGATTGTGGCTTGAAAGGTCTATGAGTTTGAGTCAGAAATTATGATTTAGCATGATGCTAGCATGATTGGTTGTTAGGGTGCTCTAAATGGTTTCTAGGTCATGGCTGGACAGTTTCTATAGTCATAATTAAAGACTACTTGCCATTCTGAGTCAAAAGAGGCCACTTGTCTCTATGGTGTTCTGATGCCTCTCACCTTCGCAAGCACCACTAACATAATGTTTAAATTAGTATGTTGGCTTTCTCATGCCACATAAAAATACTTACGCTGTGTTTGTGTATGAAGTCACCTTTGGAAACAATAACAATGCAAATATAAAAATTACAATAGTAATTTCTCTGTATGTGCAATCAAAAGTTGTAGAAAGTGAAAATAAAACTTTTACACAGAAACTTTAGAAACGTAAGCTGCTTTCTCGGAAGCCATTTTCATTTTCAAAGCTCATCCCTTCTTGACCATTCCCCTTCCCCACGGATGCACACGCACAGGATTATGGGATATTAAAGCCAATGAAGGATACATCTATGCTGCCTTCAAAAAGTATTTACATAAAGGTATCTTTGGACACAGGGAGCACAGCAAACATTGAATTTGACGTGTCTTGATGCCTTCCAACCTTGGACAGCATCATTCGAAAGCAGCATACTTCAAATTTCAAATGCAACCAAAGTATTATATAAATGTATATCTAAACATTTTTATGACAACAACCTTGAATAGAATGTTACTGCACCAACTATTAATATTAAAGTGCATATTTTTGTCAAAGACTATTTTTCTTTTAGTATATCTCCGTTCCTCAGACAGGTAGTTTACTTTCTGTCAGTGGCTCACTACACAGACTGTGCCATCCAATGTTTGAAAGCTGCACAGCATGAACATTCTCTCATAATTTACTAATCCTCATACCATTCCAGATGTTTATGACTTTTATCTTCAGCCTAACACATTCAGCGATATTTAATAACATCCTGGCTCTTTCCAGCTTTATAATGGCATTGATCAGGGTTCAGCATTTTGAAGCTCCAAAATGCACATCTATTGATCATTAAAGTAATCCAAATGACTCCAGTGGGTTCAAACCAGGGCTCAAATTGAGGGGGGATGGCATCCTCCTTTTTGAGAAAAATGAAAAAGCATTCCCTCTGTAAAATCAAATATAATACTAAAAATCTCTACTTAATAAAAGTGATTGGTCAATCAGAACTCAGTAAGAAGTGACATTTATTTGATTAGTGTTTAAAGACATTCCTCTAACTTTATGTATGTGTCATAACCAAACGCGACGTGACACTTCGACACGCAATAAAAGTTGTATGTATCAAGTATTCCATGTTAATCAGAGGTTTTGTCCTAACTAGCCGCAATGGCAATATGCAACAAGGGATAGCAGATTCTGTTTTAGAAACAGTTTCTATTTCTGTGACTATTTTAATTTCTGTGACCTATCAACTTCTATGGTTTGTGCGTGTGTCCAGAGTCCAGAGACTCCACCTCCAGAACAAGAGATAAGGTGGCGTCTTCCGTCCCCCGCACAGAGATGGGCCGTCACGTGACGATGACGTCACGGTCCCGGTTGAGCCAGTCCAGGCAGCGTGGCCTCCCGACCCAATTTTGAGCTGGGAGGCCATGGTGGTGGACTTTGCCGTCCTGAAGGCCTGCCTGACGGCTCCAATGTCTGTTTCGGCGCCTCCTGTGTCCACTCCCACTGTGTCCATTCCGACGCCTCAGGGTTTCTCTCTGGCTGGCGTGCCAGGTTTTCCAAGGTTGTGGTGCGCTGGTCCACGGCCTGTCCCAGGTGCTCCTCCTGGTGGTTGGCCTAAGCTTACATGGACTCCCAGTTCTCCAGTGAGCCGTCCCAGTGGGTAGGACCTGCACAGAGACATTTCCCATAGGTAGTACTTCCTTGTCAGTCTATACCTCATTTCCACATATTACCACCTTTTAGCAGGGTGTGGTCTCCACAGCGCCCTTTCCCTGGAACAGGTTTTTTTTTAACGGGCGCAACAGAGACGTCACGTCCCCTTGCTGCAAGCCTGATTTACTGCTAATTGACAGAGACACATCTCGGCTCCTCAATGCTCATTGGCTCTTTCCTCTCGGGCCAATGTTCATTAGCAATTTTCTTTTCTATTCAAAGGTGATAGGGCTCTCAAGCGAGACCCCCTTACGTCAGTTCATTGACGTAACGTCTCCGTTCCCTCCTTCAGGGAACAAGGGTTACATACGTAACCAAGACATTCTTATTAGTGGCATAAACTGAACAGTAAGTTGCCTCGCCATTTGCAACATTTGTTGTCAGGAGCAACATTTAAACAATGTAAATGTTGCTCCCATATTCTGACCAAGTAAAGAGTAAATTTAAGAGGACTATTTTAAACTCTGTTGTAAGTGATGGCAACACTGCTCGAGATATCAAAAATTCCTTTGCATTATAGCATCTTCAGTGTCTTGACATAATATTTACCAAGTTTGGTGACAATCCCATAAATCCACTAGGAGTATTTAAAAATTCAGAGGCTGGAGTTGTCAGAAAATCCACATAAAATCCCAAAAGTTTTTTTTTCAAAAAATGTCTCTATTTATATTATTTGGACCAAGTCTGAAGTGACTTGGCTAAATGTATGCGGACTACTTTAAAGTTTAACAAACTTCCTCCTGCCAGTTATGGCGCTATGACTATGACTCACAATAGTTATATCAATGTCATCATCCCACCAGACCAAATATATTTGCTAATTTTCATATAAATCGCTCAATGTATGCCATTGATATCAGAGATTTACTATTTTCCATTTTTTGCTATAATTGTTTTGGCTCACCAACACCCTAACAGATAATAGTAATTTTGAATCTTTAACATTCGCCTATGTGTCAGCCTTTTCCAGCACCTAATGGTCGATGCCGCTGATGTGTGCCAAGTTTAAAACGTTTTTGAGCATATTAAGAGGCCCAAAATGCCCCAAACGATTAAAACAAAATAATCCAAAGTAAAACAATAGGGCCCTTCGCATTTCGGTAATTGGGCCCTAATAATCTTAAGGAAAACAATATTGGCACCTAAATATTGGAAAAATTTTAACTATTAATTGTTTAAATATCAGCCGAAAGCTCTGCACTACTTTCTGAGTTTTACTTTGGTAGTAAAGTTTCCCAGCTCTAAAACGGCTAACAGCTGTGAGTCAACCCACAAGTGTTTCACTGAGGCCAAACTTGTTTGAAGAGATCAAAAAAAGCTTTAAAGATCTATGGGGGACAGCAAAACACAAATTGTATTGTTTTTCTCTCACAAACAAAAAGAACTAAGATCTTTGAAGCAATGCTCTGGAATCAATACACAAGCCATGTTTGGCAAAGATTGCTGGATTGTTACATAGAATACACAGCCGACTTTAAATAACTTCTTCCTGGATGAAAAGATTGATTTTAAGATCAAACATTGGATTTGTGGATTTATTTAAACATTATTTTATTAATCTGCCCTTTTTCAATGTTACAATGGGTACAATGGGTTTTGTTTTGCTGAGATTTTAATAAGGAAGCATTGAACTATCTAACATATTTAATTGAAATGAATGAAAAATATGAAGTCTCCATAATATATGAAGTTATTTTTATCATGATAAAATGTCATCTAAAGGTTAATTGGAGAATTGACCCTAATGAATTACCAGATTACCAGAGAAGCTGTGGTAAACAAATACACATGCTGGACATGGCTGTGAATCTTAAAAAAATATAACAGAAAATGTGAATCGACAAGACCTAGATTTAAATGCTTCTGTTTGGTCTGTTTCCTCAAGACCTTTCCTCAGAACCAGCTTTCACACAGTTTACACAGGTGTCCTAGCAGAGTAACCCACCTGATGTACTGTAGCTATGGGTAAATTGACCAAATATAGAATACTAAAAGTGGGTTTAATTAAATCAAATGCAAGACATGTGGTCTATAGAAATCCATTATAGGACTTTGGTAGAAATGGGTAAAGGTGTTAATAATTAACTTTGAACTATTAAGTCTTAGAAGATGGGGAGAGGGAGATAAATATTTTGATGTCTGGACATTGTTAACAAAAGGAAGGAGCAGGTTTTGGCTTTCAAATCGTCAGTCTGCCCTGGCAGTCTGAATTCACAGCTCAGCCAGGCTTAATAGTGCCATTGCTATGTCTGGGGAATAGCAGGCATGAAACGACAGCACAAATACTAATGAATCCTGCCGTTCTCTCCAGCACGAGGGAGACTTTCACACCAAGCGTAAGAGCATATCCTTAATCAGACCCGAAGGCCACAGTGACTCATTGTATAGCACCTGCCCCAGTCATTAAGTATTAATTTTGTTTTTCTTACCCACAATATTTACTAGAAAGTGTACACATCCACTAGAGACAACATAACCACTAGTGGAAAAATCTGAAATATATAAAAACCCACATTTTCCACATTTTACTGTATGATCTTTTACTCCCACATCGAACATAACCCAGAAAGAACAGGATCAAACTCATATAAGAGAGCACAAATTGAAGCAAAACTAGTAACTTGTACTAGATTTTAACTGAAACGTTTTTTCTAACATTAAAATCTAGCATGCCATGTGTAACGAAGACGCGGAGGTGTGAGAATCCATGTGCAGCGGTATAATCGAAGAACAAAACAGGTCAAAAATCAGCAAACAACAATATAGGAGGCAAAGCAAAATCATAAACGATATATCAGGTGTGGGTCAAGGCAAACAATCCAAAACGTAATCCAAAGCGTAATTAAGAGGGCAAGCAGAAAAAAAAATCTGAATAACCATAAACAGTCCAAACGTAACCAGAGAATAAATGCTCTGAAATGTACACAGAAAAGGCAATACAAGACATTGCAAAGAGTCAATAGGGACTGGCGTTTATATAGTCCCGCTAACGAGATCCATGTGGCAGACAGGAAGTGATCAGCGGAGTGTTGGACTTTTCTCTAGTCCTGCATGTTCAAAAATCGGACAGAGGCGGAATTGAAAGTTCAATCTTTTAATGAAGCAAATGGATAAAGCATACAGAGC
>JAZGTJ010002323.1:0-43461 GCA_036877575.1 Botia almorhae | reverse complement strand
AAGGTTTTGAATTTCAGACCTTGTCTTGTACCCTTTTCAGGAAATGTGCCATATGTATATTGCAAAAAGTCATATGTTTTCCATCTTGTATTTTGCGATTAATTCAGGTGACTGTCGATTGCCTCTCGCTCAAATGTATACACACATTCATGTTTTTCTTGAGAAATTTTACATCTGTGCCTGTTTACATCAAACAGCTTCATCTAAATCACATAAACTGTGAAACCTTCTGCTTGTTCTTGTGAAGCTCGGCTGATTTGAACCTCAGGCTGTGCCGCGGACCACTGCAATTTCACAATCTTGGTGGTTCCAAGTGAGTTTGATTGAATTACAGTCAGCAATACAGTGGACAAGTCCCAGAAGACTACAGCAAATCTAATCACCTGTTTGTGTAAATAAAAAAAGGCATGACACCACCTGCTGTGTGTGTGTGTGTGTGTGTGTGTGTGTGTGTGTATGTGGGTGGGCGGGGTTATGAAAGTCTGAGAGGCCAGCACAGGTGTAGCGTCAGCAGCCCAGGAATATAATGAATACAACAGAATTGCAGCAATGGGAGAATAAAGGTGTCAGATGGACATCTAGGGATTTGACAGAAGGAATATAAAGTGACAGAGACATAAAAAATAGGTAAACAAAGAAAAGACCATGGAATTATGCAGAGCTAGGGAGCAGAGTTTGAGGGAATGAATGGGCGTAAAATGAGTGACATAATGACACAACACATTTATTAGTAAAGACAGACCACAAAGTCTGGATATAGAAAGTAAAATCATTAACAGCTGCAATTATCCAGCATGTTTTAAACTGGTAATCTTTAAGTAGGAAGAGCACTATTTCTGTTTTCAGAAATGAAGTACACTTCTTTTAAATACCCTTTGTTTGTGGAATGTGAAGCATAGGGAGGTGCATTGGGGAACATAATGAGTGAGGGTGCGTACTGATCGCATGTATGTGCCCTGCGAAGTGTACTTCACAGAGTATCCGACCTTTTTAAGTGAGATACAAATAGGAAGAGGATATACTCCATACTCATTTCACTAAAAGTCATTGTGCCCCACCTCAATACACAAAGTTTGTACTACTGTACTGTACTACTAATACTGTATAGGGACCCTATACATTTTAATAGAGCTTATGACTTCAAAATCTAGATGAAACTTCATGATATGATTATGATTAATGTATTTGATGTATATATTTAAACTGATTAACCATATTGTTCCCACTCTTAATTAGATATTCCAATTTATCTCAATGGTGTCTTGTTCATAGTGGCTTGTGGGCAGTCTGGGTTGTTCACTCGAGCTGTAAATGCCATGTGACAAATCACCTTAAAGCTTCAAAACAATGCCTATGGCACCACAAGAACACACATAATCTTTAGCCTTCATTAGTAACACTCCTGAGTTGTGACAAGAAAATCCATTTCATGCTTATAGGGGCCCCCCAAAAGCAAGTCATACAATGAAATATGTGCAATTTCAGTTTTGCTTACAAAGCAATTTTGTGAATGGCTGTCAATGGAAAAAGATGCATTTTGGCCCCTGATAGTTACAAGTAGATATAGCTGCAGACCCATGATCTTAAAAAAGTGTGAACTACAAAAGTGGGTGGTAGGGGGCAAGTTGGGTCTGGGTCTAGGCGTGTCATGCCTGTCTGTTAAGAAGACATGCCTATTTTTAACACCCACCCTATTTTGGAGTTTCCTGACGCATTTTATAATCTTCAGACTGCAGCTATAGCCTTCTTGATAGTTAAGTATTCTCATATACTTAGTTTGAACTGGTGGATCATGGCATTTTTCTGAACTGTGCTGTAGTGTTTTTGGTATTTGTATTTAAATAATGTTTGTTGTGGAGTTTTTGTTTTGTGTAGATGCATTTTATTTTATTGTCAAACAACAAAATTGGCTTGCACAATAAAAAATTCATAAAGCGTTGCTAGTTTATAGTGATAAAATCTGAGAGGAATTCCAAATTGACAGCTCGAGTGTAGATTGAACAGGTGTCTACACTCAACGGACAGTTTCACTTTGAGATAAAACTGCTTATTATTTTGGCTTCGGTGGTTTGATTTAAATCTTGTCAATAACTTTCTCCGCTCTCTACTTGTATTATTTATGCTCAGAGGCTGCGTTGGCCCAGCACTGCTGTATTTTCTGCCTGTAAGTGTTTGTAGTAACCTACTCATTGAACCAGTAAATTGATCTGACAGATGCTGATGCTCTTATATTGTACGCCTTTAAGCAAAGTTTTGGCAGATAGCATCAGATTAGGCTCAGGCACTGGGCTGCCAATGAGCGGAGTCTGCAGTCTAACCATCTCCCAAGAGTCCGTCTGAGTGCCGCCTTCGGAGGTGTCATAAATCATGTGATTGATTTTGTTTTTTGACTAGCATAGCACCTACGTTAACCTCCAATATCATCTACTCAATGATGAAGGCAAAACAAATATGCCCACATCTTGTTTCATTGTACGCGTCAAGTGCGTTTAAAGCAAGCACTTCTAGATCTAAATCTAGTTACTGTGAAAGTACAGAGAGGCTGGGGGGGAATTGGCAAAATTTCCATCCTAGAGTTTAAAAAGCAGGCATTATGACTGAGGGGAATAAAAGTAGATTATAATATACAACAGTGCTGTTCCAAATCTGCCTACCTAGCCAGGGTTCACACTGTACGATTTTTATGGTCCTTTATATTCCCAGAAAGGTTTTTTTTCAATTAGCCTAAAATTCAAACTAGTGCATATCACTAGATTTATGTGTAAAATCATTTGGACCATTTCTAAGCCTTTTTTACTAATGAGTTTTGACTGTCACATTAATGGCGTCATCAGCTGCTGTGTTCCTATTGGTTCTTTGTTAAATGGCAGGACTGCATGTAAAATATGCCACCGCCAAACCTTTGTCATTTATTGCAAGGTTCATTGCAAAAGCAACCAGCTGAGCATATTATGCTAGTAAAGACTGACATTTCGCCTTACAACAAAATAAGTCTTTACAATTCCTGAAGTTTACAGATGCACTCTAGTTCCAGGTATCGTAATCTCACTAATTCTAGTGCTGGCTATCCTGTCCTAGCCATCCTACTCATGGGAACTCATGAGTAGAAGACTGTTAAATGTATCAACCAGATCTCACAGGATTTTTTGACCATTTACATACCAATTTCATGTACATTTCAAATATGTGAACAAGTTGAAAACATTAGTAAAACATAACCATAAAGCCCTACCCCTAAAAAAATGGGAAAAAAACGCATGACCAAATGACACCCCCACAATGTTGCAATCGTAGACAGCTCAGTAGCTTTGAGAACAGAGCAAATGTATCTTGTCAGAGTTTCAGATGCAGTCATGCAGCATTTTTCTACTGTAAACTTCTTTATGAAGTTTTGATTTTAAATATGGCCTATGCCTCTATTTAGTGACCTAAAGGGACATTTAATAATGTTGATACATTATAAATGTGTGAAGGAAGAACTCACCCCCTGGGTGAGAAGATTATTTCAAAACGCTCCTCCATAATCCAGTAATGCTTAAACTTCAGAACCAGGACACCCACCAAAAGAACAGTTTCCTATTGCGAGAAGAGTGAAACGACCCTGGTGGGCATTTTTATTTTAGTCTAGCAACTTTTAGTTGCATTTATTGCATGAAGTTGTTACTATATTTGTTATGGTAGTTTAAAATGTTCATCATGAGAAACGCATTTCATATAACGTATCTACAAGTGTGTTACATTTCTGGCTTATATGATGTTAGTGAGTGTTATGTAAATACGTGCAGAGGATTATCCTAGGCAGACAATCAGTGCAGTCAGGGTCCATGTCTGTAATGCGCTATCATACCGTGTGTCTTTCCATTACACTCTGGGTTAGTCATTCAGTGCAGAACACTTTTGTGGAAGATGGTTTACTTTGGCGGCATCTCTTTATTTGACCATTTTCAGAAACAGAACGTAAAGAATAGAAACAGATAAGAGCTGTTTTCCATTTAAAAACCAGGACCTCAGCCGAACCGTGCCGTTTCTGTAGCGCTGGGGTATTATTATGGACTAGATAATGTCTGGAAAATTGTGTGATAGTAACATAACCAATTGTATCTGTTTAAAGTTAATACATCCCATGTGGCACATATCGATTTCCAGGCTGCAATCTAAAGCAGAAAATGACAAACAGTAATAGGTATTTCATGGCCTTGTTTATCCCTCCTAAAGTCTCACAAGCTTCCATTTTGTTTTGCTCCCAATTTTAGCCTGGCCCTAATGCAAATGCAAGTCTTCTGTCTGAACAATTTGTGTGTGGAACCATCAGTTAACTGCTGTAGGCAGTTGAAATCATGACAACATGATGCACTGGATTTTAAAAAATAACTGAAGGATAAATGCTAAAAATGACAGCCGCTAACGCTAAGTAAAGGGATGTTTGTTTACATTTGTCTATCGATTGTGACAACAGCAATTCATCAGAGACAAAGAAGGGTGTTATAACTGAACATATATGCAGATGTGCTGTGTAGACTGGTGCACTTTTACATGGTGACATTTATAGTAAAGAGTGGATTCAGGTGGTTGGCCTGCAGTGGGGGGTGAGGCTGTACAGCCCTGGTAAAGCATGTCAGGTCATGGTGCTGTTGGGTCTTTTACAACCTAGTAATCAGAACTGGGCTGCTTGGAGGAAAATTATGCTGAGAGAATTTAGTTCAGCACATATTTTTGTTTTACCTCTAAATAATTGTTTGGTTAGTTTGTTACTACAACAATGCAGACAATGTGTCTAAACAACACAATTAATTATTTTAACATCTCTGTATGTTGTTTTCCCTTTCTAATTGACTAGGGCAACAATACAACAGTATAAATGAATTTGTATGTACTTGAGTTGGAGCTCAGCCTTCTAACAGATTTATTGCCAATGTCCTGTAGCAACTAAAGCATTGCGTTAGCAGCACAAAAGATTGTGAGTTTGATTCCCAGAGAATGCATACAAATGCATACATGTAAATGTACTGAAAATAGATTTTGTAAAGTTTAAAATAAAGTGGAAATAGTCATTCATTTGGATCGAAATTGAAAATGTAGCAAATGTAGTTGACAGATATTGAAAAATAGCATCAGTTCTGAATGAACAAGCAGTGGAAACTGTAAAATACACACAGCTATTGCAGTCTATTCTGATGAGATGTTTCTTTTGCTGTGCTTGCACAGCGTATTCCCCACAGACTTTGTTAGTTTCTCACTGTGGTTCCAGATCCATTTGTTCTGTCGGGCCTGGCTGCTCCTCACCTCTCTGCCTGATTCTTCTTCTGCTGGTATGACTAAGAATGGCTGTGAATTTTAAATGCTGGATTAGAACCCCTGAGAGGGAAAGTCAAAGAGGAGCTTTGGGCTAATTTGTAGTTTTCAGCTAACACAAGCCCCAAATATCCTTAGTTAGCTCTTAAACCCAGAGTATCCATCTGCTGAGCAAGACCAAAACTATTTATCGTACAAACTATGGATGAATGAAAACTTCTGATGATGGAAAATCTCTTGTTATCAGTTTCCATGTCAAAGAGTTGAAGTTCTCCATGGGAACTGAACTGGACTAAGTCCATTGTGCTTGTATTGAGGTACCTAATGATCTATATCTATATAATTAATATAATAGATCTATAATAATATATATAATTAGTTATATAGAAATTGGAATGACATTTAAATAAGCAGCCTGCAGTGCATTTCCATTTATATTGGACGAGATACAACTTATGATTAAGTTTAAGATTTAAAAAAACTTAACATTATCTGTATATCTTGTTAGAGTAGATTATATAATGTGAGCTATATGTCTAAAAGCCATTTTGTCCTGTTTTTGTTTGGCTGATGTCATGGAAAACCTCAGCAAATAAAACTTACAATAAATGTAATTTAAAAAATGTATCTTTTGGCCACAATCTTTGCATAACTTTACTGTTATTGACAGTATATGCAGGCTGTACTCATAGTGAACAATGTGTTTAAATGTGCTGCAGTTTTGATAAAATTATTAACCCATCACTAAATAAATGTATAGTTCTTATAATTCAGTTTCCTGATCACTAATTTAATCTGCATTTAGTGCATTAAATAAAATATGATGTATACATTCATGCTGTTAGACTTCCCCAATAGATAGTATGACAACTTATAAATCCATTAGGTTTTAAGATTAAGAGGTATTAAGTTTTTATCTTCATTTCACAGACTTGCAGGAGCCACTGCAAAACTTCCACTCTGCAGCGCATCACTGGAGCTTCTCTCTAATTGGGTAACATTTGCCAACAGTGACATTGTCTTAGAATACAGCAAATAAACAGTTCCCTGTTTACCCTACCAACTTTAAACAAAATGTAAATATAGATTCATTATTCACATTTAAGAAATAAAGCCTCATTATTTCAAGATTATTGACGTGCGAGAGCGAATTATGAGTCTGTAGTGTCGGACTGGTAATTCTTGACACGCTAATTAGATGAAGAAAAGCCAGACTTAATGAAAGACTATAGCAGGATAAGTGAGGATCATTCCTGCTGTTTCTTTTAGTTAACACAAAGATGAGCAGGTTGCATTATTGCAGAGTCTCATTTGGGCACAGATCTAAAATCCTCTAATTCCAAACACGTGTAAGATACAAACTTTGTCAAGAACATAATGCAGACTGAGGCCGCTATACTGAAAAACATGCATATGTTTCCATTTGAGCGTTTACATTTACCCTGGGTCACATCTCCAGGTGAAGGAAAAAACAGGCATTCAATCTCAGCTAGGACGAAAGGCAAATCTTCTGGAAAATGTGCACAATTTATACACCTCACGCATTTATACACATCAAGGACAAACAATTCAATCTTCAAACCGGAGATGATTCTTAAACCTTATTTGAGCCCTCGCGATATAGAATCTGGGAGGTCCAGTGTGAAGTCCATGCATACATTTCCAAAGTATGACATATTGTGTCCAGCCTTGCGTAACATAAGCGGCCTTTTCCAAGGTCCCTAACAAATATCTCTGTGTGTGAAGAATAACAAAAAGGAATATTACTTTACGCCTTCCCAGTGAGAACACACCAGTATGACATAATGATTTAAAGAGCACCTGAATACAAACTACAGTGTGAATACACCACAGGAAAGTGCACTGAAGAGTAGACACACTATGGAGGATGAAGACACTAACAGAAGTGAGTAGATTCAGCCAATCATTTTTTGTACTCCCATCAGGGGCGCCGCTAAGGGGGGAAAGTTAGGACAATTCTAAGGGCCCACGCCCTTTAGGGGCCGCCAGAGATCTGCTTTATTAGTAATAACACTACTAGGGGGGCCCAACCTNATATTTTGTCATAGGGCCCAAAATTGCGAGCGGCGCCCCTGACTCCCATACAACAAAATATTCACCAAACTGGCCACAAAAGGGCAAAGACAGAAAATGGGAAAATCTAATTAAAATTAAAAAGATAAGATTTTTTAAATTCTCCCTTTGGGCATTGTAATTAACATGACCTTATCTATGTAAAGAAAATGTCACTGTCTATACAGCTGTGAAAAGGCCACCAAAATATAAGTAACTCTTCATATTGTTTTATTTTCTGCAGGTGTTTATAATAAATCTTAACAAAAAAGGTCTAGTTCATTTCTGGCTTGTGGTTTAGCCTCTGATGTTTAAAGCAGGGTAAATATTGTTTGTAACAATAACGTTAAGCTGTTCTAACCAGATTCTTGCCCATCCATGTGAGTTTTTAAAACTTAAGCTCTGGGCATCTGGATTTAGACTGCAGATACAGGTCCTGTGCAGGGGTTTTAACTACACACAAAGTCTTTTGAAACTGGCCATGCTCACTGCTGGAGTAACACTAAAACAAGTGATTCACTTTGCTCTAGCTGGACTTATAAGTACAGCACTCACTTACACAGGGCCCCTACTGCTAATGGGCTACAACAGAGATGACAGGCAGAGAGTGAGTGTATGAGGTTATGTGATGTGTCCAGCTGTCTAAATGCTAGTAGCCACAGCTGAAATGCTTTTGATGTACATGTGTGGCTGTTTGTGACAGGTTTGCATGCATGGTCAGGGTATGGAACTGAAATTAGCATTTATATTTATTAAACATTATGTGTCTTAAATATAGGATAGAAGATTTCAGAGAGACTAGCAATAGCATGTCTGCTTTGAAAGTATAAGATAAGTGTAAGAAAGTATAAGAAAGCATAAGTATAGGAAAACGTGACTACGATTTTTGTTTAATGTTACACCATATTTTTTATTTTGATTTTTTTTAAACATTAGAAGCCCAAAAAGTTATTTTTCATCATTGAATCATTTCATCATGTGTTTTATAATTAAATTTTTTGTGTACTGTAACAAAATTAATCTCATGTGAAAAAAAGCGAGTTTTAATACATCAAATGTCAGATCAAATCAAATCAAATGTGCAAATCTGCATAAACAAGCATTAGATGCAATAGAAATGCATTGATGTGTATTTCTCTATCACTTAAATCGTTTTTTTTATCCACAAGCTTTCACAAGTTCTCTTCCATTATGATCCACCAACAAAACCTCTAGAGCTGCTGTGAGGGGTCAAGAAGACTTCTGGGGTTTAAGTGGTAGATGTTTTCTTGCAGTCAGCTCACCTCTACCTTTTCAATTTCTGCTGTATTCATCTCGAGAACTTAAGAAAAAACTGTTCTTGAAATTTTATCCCTCTGGTAATATTCTTAGAAATTCCTGGATTGTGGAAGATGTGAGGCTGCGGCGTTTCTCTCTCCAGATCTGCACAATGAAATAATTTGGCACTTTTTAAAAAAGCTTTTATAGGTTGTTTACCTGTAGTTGTATTGGTGTATTTGTTTACTGGCAGAAGTGTTGGGGGGTGCATTGACATTTTAATCAAGCATGCACATCAACGATAATGAATGTTTTATCAGATCAGTTTGTGAATAGTGTTGCAAATCACGCTCTTGACATCATCTTAAATCTCACTGAAGTACATTGTTACTAGAGCTGTCATGATTACGGATGCTAAAATAAGGTCAAAACATTTGCCAGAGGACCAACTTCTCCAGATGTTTGTCAAATGAGGTCAGATTAGTTTTTTATACATTATTATGAATTATTAAACATTATTAAATGTGCCCTGCATTAAAATAAATAGCCAATGATAGCAAAACGTTGCATTGGTAAGAGCGTGAGTTTAGGGAATGATTGATGAAAGTTGATGAAATGTGACTATACATTGCACAACTGCAGCTACTGTTTTTCTCATTTGGTTGGAAGCCCAAACGGGAGTAGTCAGTTACAGTTACTGTACAGTTATAATGATTGCATTGAGCCCCATCTGCAGTGTAGTAAAAGACATTGTATATATTTTCATATAGAGAGACTCTTTCATACTGTATATACTCTGGTCTGAGATATAAGCGCTGTGCTTACAATAGTTACATGTAACTGGAAAAGAAGAGGAGGAAAGAGAGTGTTAAACAGTGTTAACAGTATCACCTTTTTTATTAGTCAGTAGTTTTGTTGGGAGTACATCATATATGTTATTTGCAGTTAGCTAGCTAATGATTGAGTTTGTTTTCAAATTAGGCCCAAATAAACTATTGTTTTATTATTAGACTTGTTAGTTTTTTGTCAAACCCAGCCAATATCAGTTGCATAGACTCGTACATCTGAATCCAACAGTCTGACTCTATTTGTCAGATAATGTTGCCTATTTTTGCAAATGTGTTATTGATAAATGCATAACTCTAAATTTAGAACATCTTACTTTAGTGCTAAGTTATTGTCATACTAATGAAGTATGAATATCATTTAACAGCAAAAACGAACATAGTTTGTGTTGTTTTAGAGAGATTAAGGCAGAAACAGGTTTTGCTAGTGGAACAAATTACTGACAGATCAAGCCAAATTTGACTCCAGGCCTTTCTGGAGATAGTCAGAATGAATAATTTATGTGGAAGGACAGAAAACGTACTCATTGCTGTGCTCAGTCAAAGGAAGAAGGCAAAAAACAACCGCTAGATGATTCAGAGTGGCACAAAATTCGGATTTTTAATTAAACGCTTGATTACCTCGTATTAATTGGACTTCAGTTAAAAAAATGCCTGGTTTTACCCTTCCAGGAAGTGAATTTCCCCAACAAAAAAATGTAAAATAAAACCACCTCATTTGTATGTATACATTATCTCTATTAAACCTTTAAACCATTGGGGAAAAGTGGTTCTGTTTATCGTAAGAGAAGCAACTGGTCAAACGATGGACTGTCTATATGTTAAAACAGTCTCGACTTTTAAATAATTAAAGTAAATCTAAAAAATAGATTAAAAGAAACTAGAGTTTTGAAAAAGAATGGTGTAACATTACGAGATTAAAGGTAAATCACAAAATTAGTATCTGGACACTGTAGTGGTTATGCTAGGACTTTAATCCTGTCATGTTGACTTTGACTTTATTCCTATATATGGTTATTCATGAGATTATTCCTAAGACTGTACGTGTTATGATACAAATTGCGAAATATTGTTTATTTTAACGTGGTAGTACAACGTTGTCATACTTTAGGTACAGCACCCTCCATAAGTATTAGGATGGTAAAGAAAAGATTGCTCTGTTTGCTATGGAGTCTTTGATTAATCTTTAATTAATCTAATTGATTTTGTTCCTGTAGCTCAGTTGGTGGAGCATTTTGTTAGCAGTGCAAAGGTTGTTGGTTCGATTATCCGGGAACACAGCTACTGATAAAATGTATAACTTGAATGTACTGCAAGTCGCTTCGACTAAAAACGTCTGCTAAATACATAAATGTAAATGATTAATCTAATTGATCTGATTAAAAGATGAATAAGAGGTTAAATTACAGAATGTCATTTTGTTTTTTCAAAATGCTTTAAAACCCAAATTATTGTGACAATTGGCTTACAATTGTGTTTTGAAGTGTGTTCTGTTGCATTATTTGTTCACACAGTAAAAGCAGAGAATGTGTAGTATCAGTTCTGTCCATTGCTTCTGCAGTTCTGCGGTCAGTGAGAACACACATAAGCCAAGATGAAGACGAGGAAGCTGACTGACAGAAAAGCATAGTACATTCTGTACATTCTGTGCATTTGCCTCATATTTATCTTTTAGTCATAAATGATTTCTTGACTCCACAGCCAACAGAGCAATTTTAACCTTTACTGCCCAAATACTTATGAAGGGCATGGTATGTGTACACTAAAGATACATTTGTTTTCTTGATTATATTCACCTCTAAAACCATAATCTTCTTAATTGAGTTTAGAATAGCAGGTACTTCACAGAACAAAAGCATGTAGATGGATTCATTCGTAAATATACAACAATCACCATTATATAGCAGTTTGCTCAAACACACAACCAGTCCACCATTCAAATCTCTTGCTGCATACAAGATTAGTCCCAGATGTTTCCAGATGTGTGAGCCATTGAGACTGAGCTGAATAGATGTTTGTGCGAGTGTGATGCAGAAAAATGGCTGCTTCCACTGAGGCAGTACTGGCGGTTTATTGAGTCGATGATTTATGTGCTTGCTGTTGCCATTTACACACCTCGTGTAAGAATGCAAACACAGGTATAGGCTGTAACTTTTTAGGTTAGTTTTTTGTGATGTGTTTGTGTGTTCCTGTATGTGTGTACAGTGCGCATCCTTGGTTGACATTCTGATGCAACATTGTGCCTTAGGCGGTCAGGACTGTGCTCTTGAACCCGGGCAGTTCATCATCAAGCATCTAACAGAGACCTGCCCTGACACTACGTGCATGCTGAGGTAAATGTGTCTCCTGACCATACGTGTATTTATACAACATGCCAGCTGATATATGAGGAGTTTTATTTGTGTGTCAAGGCTCATGTCCAGGGCATGTGCAAATCTCTCTTTAGTCTTTCAGCATATCTGAATTTTTCCCCAGATGTACACAGTATAGTTATATATCTACATATCTCTGTAGTCTCAGACAAAGGTTTCTGAGTAATGTAATGTTATGCTTCATCAGTTAAGTGTTGTTATGGTATGTTTCCTATATATCATATATATTGTTATTTAATATATTATATACAGTATGTTTAATATATTAATATAATATTTTATTAATTTACAAGTTTATATCCTTTTTTGTCATATGCATCTTGAGTTTTATGGCAGGTGACATTTTTTTCATAGAAAATACATAAGATTCACCTGTAATTATTTAATAAAAGTAAAGGTATACTGTATATGTGAATAATCCTTCATGTGGGTTGTCTGATTCTCAAAGAAACACTGTTTAGCTACTGTAGGATATTTACTCTTACCAGTATGGATGGCAGGGCAGGTGCAAAAAGCTCTCTGTACCTTGTTTTCATTCCCTGCTGGTGCTGGTTAGACAGGTTAATACAACACATTCAGCATGCTTCAGGGTTGGTCTGGATAGCTATCCAATCACAATCTTATTACCTGTCACACTGAATGTGTGGGCCTTGTTTTTGCAGTATGCATCCATTATATTACTTAAATTCCTTTTTTACCACAGGGATTTCAAGTTTACCATTGTAGTGAGGTAAAAATATGTAAATACAGATACGGAAGAAGACTCAGAACTTAGTGGGAATACTCTACAGACAGTTTTTAAAATTATATTGATATATATTTTCGAATCATAAAAATAAAAAATCTTATTAAACTACTTTTTACACTTTCACCAAAGCTAATATGAATTTTGTGACCTATAAACTCAAGTTGTCTATTTGTCAGACTGTTTCTCCTGTGTGTACAGCATCTTATTGAGAGACAGATCTTTGACCCGCCTCTTAATGAGCTGTGCCATAACAAAAATAAACCAATGAATACTTTGCATTTAAACTGATGGAAAATCTCTGCCAAGGGATTTATAAAGTCAAAATTTGATTTTGCAAGAGGTCACAATGTAAAACAATCCACGATATCAGTGCTATAAATTTTAACTGTTTTAAATAGGAGCATGTTAACTAATTAATGGCTGAGGATGTTGAGTTATGCCAAAAATAGATCAAAACGTTTTTCAAATATTTAATACATTTATCCCTCCATTACATTAATGAGTCTATATGAAATGGCTGACTGAAGTAGAAAATGCCGCCTGAAAGACCAGGACGGCAAAAACTTTACCCAGAGTTCTGTGGGTGTTCTGCTGTAACAGCACAAAGTCAATGTCACATCATTTATGGCACTGAAGGAAGTTTCTGCACTTTAGCTGCCTAACTGAAAAATTGGCTCATCAATTTGCTTAAAGGTTTTGATGGAACTACCATGTGTGTTTGTAGTGTCAAAAATTAAAACAAGTATTTGACAAGCTCTTTTAATCTTAATTAGAAAGAAAGATTCATTACCTGAAAAATAATGTTTTAAAAAAATCCAGTTATTCAGCAATGTCTAGTGTTTACATAAACACATTCACTTTATGTTAGATCACCAAAATGCCACAAAAAGCCACATTAGCAATGTATTTGTTTGTCTCATTTTACTTGTGAACAAATTAGACAATTGAAACTGTATAATCTTCAAAGATGGAGTAGTATTTTATTTACATGGAAGACACAATATTGTTGATATTGATATTGTTGTGACTGGTTAGAAAATTAAGTTTATGTTTTAATTAGTTGTAATGAGAAAAAAGATATTCTCTTGGTTTCTGTTTTAGCCCTGTCCACAGTGAAATCTCATTAGTAGCTGTATATTAAACATAAAGAATGTTCCGATGAATTGTGATTTTGTTGTTTTCTAGCAGCGTTTCACTTTTAGTGTGAACAGGAAAATTTGTTAGGGTTTGTTCTAGGGTTAGAGCACAC
Organism: Botia almorhae; assembly: GCA_036877575.1. NCBI lineage: Eukaryota > Metazoa > Chordata > Actinopteri > Cypriniformes > Botiidae > Botia > Botia almorhae. The sequence continues at coordinate 29,625 of JAZGTJ010002323.1, read as the reverse complement.
TAAATTTCAACCGTTTAAGCAATACCTCAGGGAAAAAGTGTCATCCCAAAAAATATGCTGTTACCATTTTGGCACTGAGCTACATTTAAGGGCATATCACAGTTTTCTGGCTGTTGGCTGTCAATACTGTCGGTGATTTTAGGAAAAATTAGCAACATCCTATTTGGCCACATTTTAGTCTGAACTTTATCGGACCTTTATTTATAAAACCACTTAAGGGTTTTGAGTCTGATTCAAACTTACCGGCTGTTCAGCTTGGTGCTGAAAGATTTAAAACAGTCATTTTCACAACCTTAGAAACTTGAAACTCTTTAGCGATATTGTGCCTCATATTTTACATTCGTGTATAAAAGTTTGAAAGTAAATGTGCACTCCGTAAGTTTATGTTCAGGTTTTACAGGGCCCTCTGGGATTTGTTCCAGTGGCCTTTCACCTACACCTTACATAGATGTAAGAATTTTGTTTGCTTGCTTCTGCTTCACCCTGGAACTTGTTTATCTTTTGTTTTGTTTTTCTTTCTATCTCTTTTTCCATCTCATGCTACAAACAGGAATCAAATGGACACTCTTGGATTGTATAATGTATAATCATTGACCCACATTTTCAAAATCTTTCTAAATCATAGTCAATATAAACAACCCACTGTGCTTTGTAAACCATTACTTTGTTGTCAAAACAACAAACATACAAACAAACTGTACCAAAACTATGTGGACAAACATGTTATTGGTGGTTCATGGTTTGTTTGCTGTACCCTATAAATAAAGACTCCCTTTGATCAACAATATAACCAAAAACTGAATACAACTTGGCACAGAGCCCCTACAAGTTTCTCACCCATAATTTTCAAGAGTAGCTAGAAAGGCCTACAAGCAGATACACTGACAAGGAAAATTTATACATAGTCAGCATAAGATTTATTTACCATGTGATGAATGCATTATAAATAAAAAATAAATCAGTAACATAAATCTCGTCTGTCGTTTATCATTACTTGGAACATGTTTTCAGCTGCTGTGCTGGTTTGGCACTCTTTGTTTCACTACTAGACAAACATATAGTTTCAATAAGATTGTCCCACCAAGGTAATTTGTTATCAACCTACTGTTTTAATGTGATAATGTACAAAGAGGAGCCCAATATTCAACCGAAAAACAACACATTTCTGTTTAATTCAATAGTGTCTACAGTAATGTATGAGCTAGTGCTTACTAGCATTGTTGTTGATAGCACTCAAATGCAACACAACTAGCCCAAGTTTGTATAGAGGTAATCATTCATGTGTGGGTCTCTCAGCAGTAACACACAAAGCAATAATTGGGTCCATTTTAGAGCTGTGTATTTAGAGTGAAATATGATTTAGGATGAACACTTTCTGGTTTATGTTTAGTATTGCTAACTGCCTGCTGTGCCAAAATTCACTTACATTGCAACCCTAGAGCTACAGGTAACTCCTACACTAAATGAAGTACACACACACACATAATCCATCCACAAAAACACCCTGAAAACTATGAAATCTTCAGTTTCTCTGTGGAGTCTTGAGAAATATCAACTGCTTTGTGATTGTATTGAACACCCTATTGTATATATCACATGCTATTGTGTTGTAAATTCATTTTGGCATTTGGTCTATGCAGAGTGAGGTAACTTGCCCTGGCTTTCTTCATAATTCTTCAGGTAATTCTCCAGCTTCGTTATATGGAGGGTGACAGGCGTTGCTTCATTTAAAAGTCATAAGGAATGCATGTACACAATAAACACAGGTGATTTAAATGCATATGAAAGAAGATGGCCGAGCCATTACAATGGAATGAACTCTAATCTATAATAGCTGGTTCAGCAACATCAATTTCCTTGCTGTGGTTTCTCAATGCAATCTATTGTTAATTCACACAGAAGGAGACTTCTGATTAACAGAGTCCTTGTGGACCACCAAGCACCTCACCGCACTCGCACAGCTCTTTTAATTAGGACACAACACTCAATGATACATTTCTCAGAGTTTCATTAGAATTCGAGTAGCCTTGAGCTCATGCCCCTATTTATTTCCAATAGAGGGCCTTACACCAGGGCAATCAATCGACTCTGAAGTACGGGACCCATGCTGTCACAGAACATGTGGCCAAATGCTGGATGAGTGTTAGTGTGTGTGTATAAAACCAATAAAGGCTTTGCGGTCACCCAGTGTATGATTGGCAGCATTTTCAACCAACTTGTCTTTTTTAACTAATATAATATTTAACAGTATAGGGTTATTTACTTAAAAGGTGGGCTGTTTGTTTGCAATGTTAAATTTCTGTAATATATGTGCTTATTTTATGCAGAGACTAGCTATGGCATTATCACAAAACGTGAAAATCATAATTATTGTTTCTTGTAAGACAAACTTGAAATTCAGGAATATAATTCTACGGAAAATGTGACCTTGCGTTCAGGACATGTTCTCCTGTACCTGTGCAGTCAATTGCTTCCTGAGGACGTTGCTTCCTGAAATACTTCTTGAATAGTCCTTGGATGTCTGTGTTCTGTAACAGTTTTGGCTAAAAAGGATTAAAGTCTGAGCTATTAGGTGGAAAGGGCTGTTGAGAAGTGATATGCAGGTGTTGTAAGCTATTTGCTGCTATCCAACATCAAAGACATCCAGTTCCTGCTTTTTCGACAAGAATATCTACATATTTACCTGACATGCAACAGTAATGTTAGACTGCTTTGAAATAACCTCAACTGAAATACTTCTGTTTGGTCGTTACGTATCACCACAGCCAGAAGCAGCTGTCTTGAATAGAGTGTGTTTAAAAGTTTAAAACTAGCAAAAATTTTTATATTTAACATATTTCAAATTTTATGCTACATTCTTTATTACAAATTAAAAGGCTAGTAATTTCACGGAAAAGTTAACATTCATTATTTTTGACTATATCGACTAGTCTGCATGCTGCAACAAAAATCATTTTTAGGAGTCAGATCACGTAGAACTAAAACCTTGGAAAGTGTTAAGAATTACACTTTCACTTTGTATAATGTAATAATTTGCTTACATTTTATTGTTAACCTAAAAATAACATTGAAATCTTTTAAGTAAAAGCGATTTTTAAAAATGTAAAAAGTTTTAAATTAGGTTTGGAACCCCATGTTTTCAATATAATCTCACAGTTTTGCACTATGGTATTTTTGATTTTAAGACTCCTCAATGCATTTAAGATGTCTGCAGTACATGATATAGAAGTGAGATAGAAGCTCGCCTGGCAATAAAAAAGGCTGAATCAGACCCTTTTTCCTAGAATGGATCAGATATTCCACAGAAAGCTGTCCATAAATGCACATGCCATCTGTCTTTGTTGTGGGTTTCAATATTGTTCAAACACAGGAATATAACCACAGCTTAGCTCGACGATGAAAAATATGATCCTATGGAGTTTTGGCGCAGTGAGTGATGAAACGTAGGAAAGTGTGTGCGTGCACAGGTTCTGAGCAGCCAGTGAGAGAAATCCATCCACAGCATGGGATCAAAAAGAGCGAGAAAAAATGAGAAAGGTGAAAAAAGCATGGGATGAATCTATCTCTCCAGTACACAGAGGAGATGAATAAAATCGATCCTCCGCTCTTGAGCGGAGCCTGTTGATGATGATGAACCTTTGAGAACTTTCCTGCTGGCCACAGCACTGCGGCCCTGTTCATCCCAGTCCCCAAACCAGATCCACTGCAACCCATCATTCACTGACAGCCTGCCTCCACACTTACTCGTGTCTACAACCTATAGCATCTGACTCCACCGACTCATACACAGGACTGGATTAACACAGCGTTGATTACAACAACACTGTGAAATTATGCCAGAACACAATCAAATTAAGAAACATAACAGATATTAAAGCCACAATAATAAATAAATTAAGTTAATCAGAAATGACCACTACATTTAGATGTACACATTTGACAGACACTTTTATCCAAAGCGACTTAGTGTATTCAAGATGAACAGTTTTTCAGTACATGTGCCCCCCTGCATATCGAACCCACAACCTTTACGCTGCTAACACAATGCTCTACCAACAGAGCTACAGGAGCGCACACTGGAAGCATCACTGGCAATAAGAAAATACTTCATGTACATCTTTAAAACATTGACACACTTTCATTTCCGGGTAGAATTGAAGGTTTATTCTCCAGTTATTGTTGTCTGACCCCTAGTTGTGGGTGAATTTCTGTTGTTGCGTTTGGTTTACTTTTCCTTGTGTTGTGCACCTCTTGGTCACCATAAATACTGCAGGGCCCTTATAGGTTGTATGAAGGGTAAAATGGACATCTACAGTACATTATCAAAAAGAGACATTTGTTCAATATTGATCTCCAGTGGGGAGTTTTATAACATTTTCAATCTTCAATAGATATAAGATTTTCTTATTTTTGCGGTAGGGTTGTATATGCCCTTTAGGGATATGACAAGCTTATAGGTATTCAGAGAGAAGTTATTGAAACATCTTAAGTAAAAATCTAAAGGGCAGGTGATTTTGTTTTTGTGTGGGATGAAGTTGAATTTTATTTTGCAGATGAAAGCAGCAACATTTTGGATGTGATCGGCTACACTCGGTCTCGCTTCTGCCATCAAACTAGATCATCTGTTGTGATAACTGTTGCAAAATTGCAAATCAGTGGAGCCTGCATGGCCAATATTGCAATGAAAGTGTCCATTACTTTCCAAGTGTATGTCTGAGGACTGTGTGAAATGAAAGAGTGTGCATGGCTAATGAAATATAATCGTGTCTTTGTAGCCCTTAAATTATTTTTAGAAGGTGCATGCTTGCTTAGCCCTGCTCAGTTTTTTAAGATGTCACCTGACAAATTCTTTACCATTATATTCACAAAATAACTGATTTAATATAAATAAAATAAATACAAATATAAAGACTGCCATTTCTGGGGCGGTTGTGGCCTACTGGTTAGTGAGTTGAAGTTGTAATCAGAAGGTTGCTGGTTCGATTCCAGCACTGGGGGGTTGCAACTGAAGTGCCCTTGAGCAAGGCACCTAATCCCCAATTGCTCCCCGGGCGCAGTAATGTGCTGCCCACTGCTCCGGGTGTGTGCGTGTTCACGACTTGCAGTGTGTGTTCACTCCTCACCAGTGATGGGTTAAATGCAGAGGTCACATTTCGGGTATGGGTTACCATATCTGACAAATAGGTCACTTTCCGATGTGTGTTAACATCATATGTGTTCCAACGCTGTTTTAGATTGAAATAAAAAAGAAACAACCACAAACAAAACAATATTAACATTCCATACACAATTGGAGTGTACAAACACAAGATAAAACTCAGCAGGAATTTCCGGTACACTTTAAGGCCCACCAACATACTAAAAAGAAGCAGGTAAACCCATAGGATTGGATTCCCGGACATAAACAAAGCTAGCTTTGTAAAAAAATGCCTGAACCTATACATCAGAACAAAACAACAGCGTAACATGCTCAACACAGAACTGACTGACCCCTCTGGGTATGACTCAGTTTTACCTACTGTACATCATGAAAGGCAGGAGTCATGTTTTTTTAAATCACTATGAAGCCTCTTTGTTATAGATGGTTATAGATGGCAGGATGGAACAGGTGTGCTTTTACACTGCAACATGGGCACGTGATTATACAGCACAAATGCTGTTGGTGACCTTGTGAGAGGACATCTTGTCATCCACAATGTCATGTTCTTCAAGACCAGAATATATGGAGTTCTTGTACACCATCACCCCATTCCTCTGGGACACCTTTGTAATATGGGAAAAATGTTCTAGGTTCCTTTATAGGCACTGAGTATAGCAGACTAAAGCAGAACTTTACTTTTGGACTGCGTGTCTGAACACACAGACTGATATCATTAATGCCTTGAGGGAAATTGCAGTACTTGTCAGTTGCTGGTTTTTAACTGGTTTAGGCTGGTATAGCTCCATACTGAAAAAGATGGTCTGTGCTGGTTTCAGGTGGTTCTATGCAATATAAAACGTTAATGCTTTTGAAGGTTTTTAAAATACCTACATAGAAAATACAGTTTGCACAGCACAAGTACCATTATGTCAATGGAATGTCTCCATAAAACAGGAAAACCTGTGTGTGTGTGTTGCAGTGTGTTAAAGCGAGCTTTGCTGTGGACTTAGCTCCTGTTGTTTTTTTATCTCCGTTTCCCAGTTTAGCTTCATCCAATCCTTCCTTAGCTCTGTCTGGCAGGGATTACAGTGTGTGTGTGTGTGTTTGTTGACCTGGTGTCAGATTGTCAGGTTGTGGTTTAAAAACCTGCTGTGCTACAATGTGTATAGTGAATCTGAAAATCTAAAATTGTGTAGTTAGAACACATGGATTTGTGTAAATTGTCACTGCCAAGTCCTGTTCCAAAGATCTCAATGTTGAGTAAATCTGAATGCACATTCTAGAGCAATCAAACACTATAAAAAAGAATTGAATTTTTAACTGAAAAGCTTTTATCTTGACATTTGATGCTGAAAGAGCCAAATTATATACATTCAACTGATATAAATAACCTGAAATCATAATTATATCTTTCGTACAGACGTATTTCTAAAAGTGAGCGGCAGCAATTTTATAAAGACTCAAGTGTATGAAAATGTTTGTCCCCACCTGAACTTTATAAGCTCAACAGAACATTTTCTGAACAGATGTGACAGGATTGATGGCAGCACTGGATTGTGAATCAGTGTAAGCAACGCTGTTAAAATTCATTTTTTCCTCAAAATTATTTTCATGTAAAAAATGTTCATCACTATTTTACATTTTCAGACCTGTCAACCGATATTTATCGCTCACCACAGATTACCAGTGAGTTCAGGCCATCTGTCGAGCTACGTTTAAATGTTGACTGACAGAAATTGTTGTAAAATTGTACAGAAGAACCTCAACGCGAGGGTGTTCAGTTGTGGGTGTTCAGCACCTTATGAATTTTGCCATGCTAGTCAGCCTAAAAATATACTGTTGTGGAGTGGCTTAGCTGAATGGAAAGCTTGCTGGTTTTGTTGCAGTGTAATTAAAGCAGGGTTAGGCATATGGATTCTTGACACGACAGGAGATGTTGTCAACCAGTATAAAGTGTTTTTGTAGTACAATATGTCAAGCTTCATAAAACATGTTGGCTGTTGTCAACCTGACAAGTAAAATAAATTAATCTTTATACATAACTTTCTCTCTAGTACTGTTTGGAAAGTCTATTGTGCTTCAGTAATTTGCAATCAATATCTTGCTAAAAACAACATCTTAGAATACATTTTCATGCTGCCATCATAGCCATGTTGTTCACCAGTGTGTGTGTATGTGTACTGTATAACATAATCTTAAAACATATGACTGTATTAATGAGCAATGATTAGATACTGTAGATGTTGAATAACATAGCTATGACTGATACACCACCCTTGACATAGTTATGAACCATTATTCTAAAGTTTTGCGACATGTAGAAAATTTCAGCTTTGAGAAAAACAGTTTTATTAAATTCTTAAAGTCAGTCTCCAAGGCCACATTAATCAATTACTAATGAGCTGCAGTGGCAGGAGTATAAAGGTAAGATCAGTTAGCAAACCGGTCTGTGTATAACTCCAGGTGTTAATTTGTTCATTAAACATTCACGAGCCCAGGGTTAAGCACAATTTCAGCACCATCAGTAAGATAAGGCAAATGTGCCTGGGATAGTTCCTCATTACCTCCACTCTCAGCAAAGTTTTCCTGCCTCTGTGAGTGCGCACACACCTACACCGCACTCATTAATCAAAATTCAGCCCCTCTTCCTCAATCCAATTACAGGCCCTTGAGGGAAGACCTGATCAGAGAGGAAATCAGGGACCAATTTGTTGAATTTCATTATCAGGAGTTTCTTCAGCCTTCTTTTATTTATTTACTTATTGCCAGGAGAAATTCTTCTTCTTCAAACTTCTTCAATCATCTCTTCATATTTGTGTAGGTGCCTTTGGCTTATCACTTCCTCACTGCATTTCTCTGTAAGTAGAGATCAAATCACGGCAGCCTCAGCTGATATGCTGGAGATCTCTTCCAGGACTTGCAAATGGTTTTTACGAGACTGTGTGATATAGATTCTTCTCCTCGTGCTGTCATACGTCATAAACGGTCCAAACACGAACCACATTTAAAAAAATCTATGAAACAATGAAGGTGACAAATGACATACCTGCAGGGAGGTCCGACTCTGTAAGATAATGGGATTTCTTTTTAATTGTAATTAGTTTATTTGGAGAGGAGTGTGCAAGAGGTTAGCCTGACAGGTTGACATTTAAACCTTTATCAGCCTTGCATCCACGCTGTGGCATTCCTGTACCGCAGTGTCTTCATTTATTTAACTAGAGTGTTTATAATGCATCTGCTCAGCATAGGCTAATAGAAACCTCCCTAACAGCCTGTGAAAGACACAGCCAAGCTGACTCATAACACAGCCTACAACAGCCTATTACATGTGATCAATAACATGTTTGAAACATGGTAACACAGGGAGATGCCCTGTGTAGAAATGGGATGCCCTGATACGCAAACAATATTTCAGTTTAAGATAACTGTAGAATATTTTAAGAATATTGTTGTCATTTACTCACCTTCGCAAATCAGTATAAGCTTTTGACACAAAATGGAGGAATTCTGAAAATTGTTCCTTTCTTTTCAATTCAATTACAATAAAAACTTCAGACAGGTCATAAAAGTGGTCTATACACTCATGCGTCACTGTATATTTTACAAGTGTTCAGAAGCCACATGATAGCTTTGTGTGAGAAACAGACCAAAATTGAAGTCGTTGTTCACTGATTGTCTTTCATCTCCAGCTGGCAGTGGGCCAGTGAATCATTCTGGCATGTTCTATGAACTATATCAACTGATTTATTTTAAAAAGTCATGAACTTCTATGAACAAGTAGAGGAAAGCTAGAGTGGAAACAAAAGTTTTTAACGAACGTATAACTTAAAATTTGGTTAAAAAGCTATTATGTGGTCTTCAGAACTTCTCCTTTTGTGTTTTCTGGAAAAATGAAAGTCAGTGGTTTGGAAACATATGAGTAAACGATGAAACAAACTTTTTCTTTAAACCAACAGAACTTTTGTGTAAATTATGAAAAAGCCTTTTTTTTCTAAAGATGCTCTGTGCTGCATTTTAATTCAGGTCTGTGGCCTTGCCCCACCCATGCCTTCCAATTATATCTGACACAGCAGAAATTCATCTGATATCCACACTGCATTCAGAGTTTGTCAGAAGCTCACATATGAAGGTCAGAAAAGTTTCCTTAATTCATCTGCCCATTTGGAGAGGACAGTTCGAATCTGTCTTGAATATGAATAACCTTGTGGGGCTCATAAATACCCTCGCAAATGAAAGCCGGCTTTGCAGCTTTTGGTTCCTTTAGGATACAAGGGTGAATCTGCAATTGTCGGACTTTTTCTACAATAACTTTCTTTTGCTTTTTCTTTCACCATATAAATAATTAGTTATATACACTCAGTGATGTCAGTTTTGAATGACGGGTATACAGTAAATTTCACCAGGAGCCTTACATAAAAATGATCAGGTTCTGAATTTTTATTGCCAATACGTTTGACAGGCGCTCAATGCCGAAACCATTTAGTAAATTGCTGAGGAGAGAGTTAAGCGCTAGTGCACCGTCATACGCTCTAAAACTAGGTTTTCTGCTGTGGTGGCAAATGCGTATGGGTTTATGTGCTGTCCAGTCATAAATAGAATAAACAAATATTATTAATGGCTACCATTGCAGGGCTTAATAATTCAATAAGTCTGCAATTTTAGGAAATGCTTAAAGTCTAGGCCGTCATAAAGTCCTTAACCGACAGTTTCTATTACTATTACTTCTATTACTTCAACTAGGTCTTGTTTACCAGGTCAGTTTGTGGTTTCAGTTTAGAGCTATATTAATACAGTGACAAGTAACTAAAAAATTCAAACGTACCGTTTGCCAAGTCTTTGCTTTTTGCGGGTGCGTTGAAGGAAAACACTGCACGCATTAAAATCTAAAAAGCTGCAGACCTAATGAAATGTCATTTCCCTTCCTTTCCAGTCATTACCATTATTAGTGGGCTCTATTCATTTTAGTCCACGCACATAACCCGAAATCCCAGCTCTCACAGATCTGCTACAACAGCAAAACTTATGGTTTTGAAGGAGTGCCCGTCCACCAGCGCTCTGCAATTTACTAATTGGTCATACTAATCAACTCTCTACTGCCAGCTAGATTTGGCATAAAGACTATTCAGGCTTAACAGAGTGGTTATTAGTTCATAGTGTATTGTTTTGAAATTAAACGCCACAGAATGACAACAGAACGCATTGTGTACATAAAGTATTATGTACCCAAATATTTTCTTACTGTTTGATATTATAAAGAACATAGGAATAAATGGACTTTTGTGTAACAATTTGGTATGATTTGGTATGGTGTCAGAGAAGTAGCCTAGAAGGTAGAGCACTGAATTAGACCTAAGTTTAAATCCTGCTTGTGATGGCAATCCCACCACAGCGATGCTGGTATACAGCCCAGATGCTCTTGCTCATGTGATATTGCTTTTATACACATATCTGCCTTTAAAGAAACCTACAATATTCCACAAGGGTTTAAATAATCCATGTCTGCTCTGATCAGTTGTATACATAATGAACAGACATCTGCTGAACGCATTAAAACACTGCGGAGGCCGTGCCAGTGGATAAGAGACGACCGGACACCCGGCTGCACAGACTTTAAATGTCACTCTGTCACTTTCCCCTCTCTTTTTACAGCTTATCACTCTCTCTATTTACAATTATGGACTCAAAATGGCACAGTGGGCTGACACAAAAGCAGAAACCCCCCCTCCCAGTGTTAGAACTGACTGTATGAACTTGCTTTTTACAAGGCTGAACGTTGCTTTGTACAAATGTTAGTACAGCAGTACAATGAGGTCAAACTGTCAGTGCGTTTGTTTCCTAAAAAGGTTAAAAATGAGTCATCTATTATAATAAGCATTTCTTAGAAACCAAATACAAATAGTTAAAATAAAAAATACACAGTGTGGTCTGAAAGACTATGGCCATTAGTAAAAATGCATCTTTCTGCATGCCCTTCTAGTTTGATACAAAATTGTATTTATTAACAGCAAATTTAAGTGAAAAATGTATTCAAAATTGTAGAATTGAATTTCATAATTTCTTCCCTTTTTGTTGGGCATGAATATGCATGAATCTGAAAAACCTGATGATTTATTATTCCCCTTGTGTGCCAATGATATCTGACCTTTTATGCAAAAGAGTGATACTGTACATTTACTTGCACTTTATTAGAGACCTAGAAATAATGTTCTTTTTTCTTCATATCTGTCATGTCTGTCTCTCTCTCTCTCTCTCTCTCTCTTCATCTTCGTTCATTGGCAAGGAATACCATCAAAAGTTAATGTTTAAGTGCTACAGGATGCAGGAGAGCTTTACAGTAGCAGTAATTGGCAGGGTGAGTGTTCACAAGCCGTGCTGACCCATGCAACACTGCTCGTCCTCTGCTGATGTGGTTTGGAGCAAGGCACTTATCTTATAGTTGCTCTAGGGCTGCTGTTTTTATGATCCCAGCAGAGCCTTCTGTGACCACAAGTTCATGACCTTGTGTTTCTTGACCACAGCGTTGGTAACAAGCCCTAAAGCTCTGAAATGATCCCTCAGATCTCTTATTGGGCCCAACCACCTGACAGCAACTGCCAAGAGTAGAACACCAAATTATCCTTCCACCTGGCTAGATCAGACAATGCTGTCAGGGTTTGGGAATCAATCAAACACACACACACACACACACACACATACACAAACAGACCCATTCTATTAACTCTTTTGAAAAAGCTGAGCTCTCCTGAGCTTTTCAAACTCAGTTAGGCGGAGGGGTATCACTCCTATTTCCTGTTGTAGACATTTCAAAATTAATTGAGAAGATTCAGGAACAGAGGGGATGTGGCATAGATGAGAGAGAAAGAGAGACTACTTTAACATACATTTATATTTTTATACATTCTGTTATTCTTTTATATTTATATTTATTATAAATTTACTGTGTATTCTTTCCTTATCTTTAACTGTGTATGTTTATGTATGAACATATGTATATATTTAATGTTACTGTGCTTTGGCCACAGAGCCACAGAGCTGCTCTGTACCGGCTGCTGCTAATCACACTGGCCGTCTGATGAACGTCTCTGATATTTTATATGCTCTCTGAAGCCTCTGAGGTCAATTTCCATTCAGCTGCAGTCATGAGTCAGCCACCTGCAGCACTTGGTCACTTGGCTCTTCCCCAGTTCATTTCCTGTTAGGGAAAAATGACTCTTGAAAGATGCTTGTGCTTGTCAAGCTTAGGCACTTAAACTTAAGATAAGATAAGTGACCGAATGTCACAGGATGGAAATGTAAAGCTGAAGTTAATGAACCATCATTAGCTCTCAGTAACTAGTAATTAATAGTAATAAGTAAATAATAGTTAATAATAATATATTTATTTTAATATTTTAGGTATTTTAAAACATTAACGTTATACCAATGTGTTATTGAGGACACAAAAAACTTTATTTTAATATTTGTTTAATATGAATTATATTTAATTTTTGAAAATAAAAAATGGCAACATTCAAACCGAAGTAGCGAAATAATTAAAATAAAGTGCAAATTATTGTGGTGTTGTGATGAAAGCAAACTAAATATCTGTAAAACAAGTTTAATCACAATGAATGTTTGGTGACATCACTAAACAAACATTGCAAAAGTGATGTATTTAGGAAGGAGTCAAAGACAAAATCACAAAGGGCATATAGATGTTACATTCAGCAAATATAGACTGTTACTATAGATGCTGTGAAATGGATGTTGGAAACAGGCTGTGTGGGTCATTTTTATTGAAGTGAGGTTATTAAAGGCAAGCAGAGGTGACTGAAAGTCAGCCGATGTGAGAGTGATAAATGAACGTCTTTTTACCTTTTTGTTTCTCTAGTGGAATCACTAGAAAGGATGTACATTTATATCCTCTCTGGTTGATGGAAACGAGTCCTGGGAGATATGAAGCATTTGTCTCGGTACTCAAAGCATCTTGTTAAGAGGCTTAGGAAAACTTTTTTATTGTGACTCAGAAATATTAGTTTGATTTATGGAAGCCCGTGTCTCCTAGAAACCTTCTTACACACGTGGCTTTGAGTAACTGCAAACGGAAAATTCCATTTGTTTAAATTTGAATATGATGAGACAAACATAGATGATTGCTATCATAAAGGCAATGTAAAAATTTTAAAGTAGATATATTAATCGCAACATGTTAGAATAATTAAAACAAACTAATAGAAGAGGGTAATAAATAAAAATGGCAAAACTGCAAAAACAAAATAAATTACCAAATTTAAAAATAAAAGTAGAGATCCGAATTATAACATTACAACACCCTCCGGAGAACATTTCTAAGAAAACACATACTAGCTGAAGTGTAAGCCAAACCCAGCTGTACATCTGCTATTCTACCTGACGATGCCATGGGGTATGTTCAGAATAGCCCAGTACTCATACTTTATTTGTATTATAAAGTACTGTACACAGTGCGTTTTCTGTATGCATGGGATAGATCAAATAAATATAAAAAATGCAGACCATACTGCATGAATTTCTGAATCCCACAATGCAATGCACTTGATTTGACCTTCCATTTCTAGTTTAATGGTTCAACAACAGTTTTTGATCTACAGCAATTAGATCAAACAGTTACATTTTTTGACTCATTATTAGATGGGACTGTGAAATGTAATTTTTACATAAAATTGGATTAAAATGCAGTCTATAAATCCAATTTTATTTGATGCCACTGGCTGAATTAAACATGCAACATAGTCAGCATACTACAACAACGTAGCATGCTAAATGCATGCAGGCACGTCCCTCTAATGAACAGAATTGCTCTGTAAAGAAATGATTTACAGTCTGGTGTGGAAGATCTGAAATCCACTCAACATTTTAAAGATAAATTGGAACACTGATCGAGACCTCACTGCCCAGCATCAGAAGACCACCTCACTGATGTTCTTGAGTCCAACGTCTGGTGGAAAGTTGCAAAGAGAAGGAATATTCAGAAAGCACATATGGGTGTGATGTTTGGGTAGCCACGTACATTTGCCAATGTAGTGTACTAGTAAAAAACACATTATACAGCACATACTGTACCGAATGCAGTATTTCTATTCTGAACATAGCCCTTATCTTTATAGAAGACAGGCAATGACAAATGGAAGCAGGGAACCAAAAGTACAAACCACATCTTAGAATATGATTCATATGCAGTGGAATTACAATAGGACAAAGAGATATGTGCAACATTTTAAACAGTGGTGATGGTAAGAAGAATTACATTCAGGTTCATCAGCAGCTTTGTTCTTCTTCAGATCAATGTTCTGTCTTCCTCTCATGTTATATTTGTTTGAGGTTGTGTGTTTGTATAGGTTTTTAGACTCACCTCAAGAGACACTTGACCCGTACTGCATAGGTTGATATCTAAAGATTATCCGTTTCTTTACTCTTGTGATTGACCATGGCAGTCTCATTGGGGAGACATTGCGATAGCAGCTTATCCTGCACCTAGTTATCTTGCATCTGTTTATCCTGCATCTAGTTATCCTGCACTCTAACAGGCAAAGAAACATACAGTAACAATAATGTAATCAAAAAATGGCAAAGAAAGAACCATAAAAATAGGCCGTATGACTCATGTGCTACATTGAAAATGTTCTGATATGAACGTTTGTGAAGAACAGAGATTTGCTAAAATGATCTTATTTGCTAAAAGTGCGCCCCTCCTTCACATCTCATTCAATGTACATCAGTTACATTAAATCAGTTCAATTACATTTTAATTTCTAAATTCTAAAGTTAAAGTTGGCCTCAAGAGAACCAATTACAACTGGCAACATTTTCTTCATCTGTGATATTGGTCCTACATGCTTTAGTCCATCTGTGTTAAAAATGGAGAACAATGTGAGAATTATTTGCTTGAAGGTAATGTTTATCAATTTCTCAATCTCATGATGCTTTCATTAGATTTATATATTAGAATCTAACAAGACCTCTTAAAAATCATGTCATTCTCGTTTCCAGGCAGACAATGAGGGAAAGTGTTTAAAAACAGTCAGATGCTTCCCAACACCCTCTGCTCAGGTTTCAAGTGCCACTTTCACTTAGAAAAGAGTTCAAAAACCGCAGTGTTGTATGAAATCAAGAGCCTCTTCAAAGTCACATCGGCTCATCGCTCGAATACATTCAGAGACTTATTTTTAGTTATTGTGTCGTGGGGCTTTTTTGTCTCATCATATGATGAGTCTGTATACTCAGATGAGTTTTGGTAAGGACAAGGTCTGGCTTTCTTGTGGCCTGTGGGGATGTAAAACTCTCATGATACTTTGCTTTCGTCCTGGAGGGGGGGGGGTGGTCTCAAAGAGAGATCACATCAAGTGTAGGGATGTGCTCAGCGTGGTAGCCCGCAGTAATGTTTAATTATTCAAATTACACATTGCACTTAGCTGTCAAGGCTGGGTATGTCTCTGTGTGACTTACCCGGCAAACTGGAACGTGGCTGAGAAAGAGTTTTTGTTTTTGTTGCCATCACATAGCCTTTGTAGACTTAATGGTATTTATTATGTAAAATTAAACCTTTGCCCCTCTTTTGTAGCCGGGAGAATTCTTTAAGACTTTAAAAACCTACCACAGATTATTTTTTCATTAATTACAAGCTGAATGTGTGGAGTGGGTTAGAACATTTGTGTATTATAGCAAACACTATCATTCGTGACATTATCAATTCATGATATTCATAATTAATGTGGTTGGTTATAATTGATGCCAATAAACTCCCAAGACATCTCGCCCATGTAATAATACATTTTTAAACACAAGTACCTTCTAATATCATAGGGCAGCGTGTTATCTTAGACTTATAGTGGGTACGTGAAAGCTTCATATATAAGCCTCAAGTATCTCAGTATTACCCACAACAATACAGCACAAATAAGTCACATGTACAGTATAGTTGGAGAGTAACAGCACAAATAAATTACATGTACAGTATAGTTGGAGAGTAACAGCACAAATAAGTCACATGTACAGTATAGTTTGAGAGTAACAGCACAAATAAGTCACATGTACAGTATAGTTTGTAATAATTGCATCTAAAATATCAAATGCAGCATGCCTTTTCAAATTATATCCTTTAAAATCTTTATGGTTACAGACTCTGTGAATTCACTTAACGAGCATGTGCTTTTTATTTATTGTGATTTATTATATTGCTTGTGGTTTCTATTCGGAGGCAAGTGGTATTAGGGGGAGGGACATTCTCACTCTAAAGAGCATTTGATTGGACAATAATTTGTAGTGTAAGATGAGCCAACGAAATTTGGGTCTGTTTTCTGGGAGGTGCAAGACTGGTCTACCAAAAATTGTAGGAGTACGCTAGCATGGCCTCAACGGTAAAAGGACATGGGTGAAAAGCCACAAAACTCCAATTTAGATTTCATGGGACATCTAAATTACATGTCATTACAGTCTGCAAAGTAGAAATGCATTCCTGCGGTACTGTAGGTTAGACTGACAGCAACTCCTCACAGGAGGTGGTAAGTTTGCACCACAGGTCAATGTTTGACAGCATACAAAAACAGCCTTCATACACAGCAGTGAAAAAGAGATTCTCACCTGAGGATGTTACATATGTAACAGAACAGATATATATATTGACATGCTGGAAGTAACCCAGCATGCTTCCTATGGGCGGCAATGGCAAATCCAGAGAATCTTACAGAGCAGTGAGACTGTAGACAGAGCAGGTAGACGCATAAATTGGCCCCGAAGCCCAGTACTGCACTGTCAGAAGAAATAGGGCCTCATACTTCTGTCACTCGTCCATAGTTCTGGGTCCACAGAGACGCTTCCCTAGTAAATGTTGTTGCCAAAATGATTATTATTAGTTTTTTTTGTTGTCTCGCTAATGTTTGTCAACTGCTGTTTCCCCACTCATTAAGTGCTCTCGTGTGACTTGTCCATAACCTTGAGGAAAATTCAAAGACGAGCAGCAAGACTGCATTAGGGTTTCACTCATGTCTTAAACTGGGGTAAATCATCTATTTATCCTGTTTTTACACATCATTACATCATTACCACATCATTACATCAGCAGTGTTGTAACTATCGCTGTAATCGAGAACTATCAGAAAGCATGCAAATGCTGGTGCTTTTTTATGATAATGACTGCAAAATAATGTATTATATGTACTATAACAAATCTGTATTATTCAGATTTATTTCTTTTTCAAATGTGACAATACAAGTGAAGTTGAACCGGAATATTAACATTTCTTCATCCGTTTCTTTGATGACAACAACAAAGAGTTTGTGCAAAACATGATGATCTATGTTATCCCAGCATAATGTGAGCATGTTTCAAGAGTTCCAAGAAAATTTGCTTCTCATAATTTTTTATTGTTTTTAATCTCTTGTAGTTTTTATTATTTGGTTGTGCCTCACTGTTTCCATGCTGTCTGAATAACCTCCAATCCCATAATGCTCTTCTTTAGGAAAGATGGGGCCAATTAAATTCAATTTCCTGCTCTTAAAATGAGAGAGCTCCGGTTCTTAAATTCTGAACGTTGCTCAACCTCAGTGTGAGAGAGGGTGCGGATAAAGACAGGAGGGATGGAGATGAATTGAGATGCAGCATTCGCCCTCACAGCACTCAGACTGTATTCTCCAACATGATTAAAGTGCGGGCTAGAGAGGTCATACATGTCAGTTATGTTCCCCCCCAAGCCAACAGCTTCCCTTCATACCAGACATGATTTATTGCCTCCAGTTTGACATTTCTGACAGTATTCTATTAGTGGTCACATGACTTTGACATATTCTATAGACTTTTACCTACAGAGACAGTATAGGTAGTAACTACTGCCGTGACCAAAAACTGTATTGTGTGCATTCCTGTCAGTTCCAGGAACAAGCAATATGTCTTGAAATAAAAATACTCACCAAATGCTTTGTGTGTGACAGACAATTTCACCAGCTTGGCCTTTGTTTGCCGACATTGTTTAAAAGTGTCTGCTGTGTTACATAAAGTTCTAAAAATCCTTGCTTTTCAAAACAGTATATTTGTTGGGTGATAGTTGAAAGGTCCTGACAATGATATGTACACGAATACGCATACATATGAGTTCTGTTCCCAATCTGCATTCAAACAGTCGCTTCACAGTATACACTTGACAAATGGTAACAACTTGTATGTGAAGAAAAAAATATGAAGAGGTGTTGACAAGATATTGGCAGGGGTGCAAACAGCGAAGCAAATGCATGCACAAGTAATCACACACAACTTGACCTTGCACTTACTTGCTGAAATACAATTAAATACATTTTTTATCTCCACTGGATTCACTTTGACACATTTAGGTGTGAACACAGGGGTGGAACCCTATCCTAAAACATATCCCACCAATATCCCAAATTCTGTGTTCAGAATTCGGCCCCACGTGGGAGCATGTGGTCCCTCTCTCGCTTTTATACGATTGACTCCAGCTCTGGCTGGTTATCCTTTGGCAGCGAATAGGGATGGGGTGTCAGGAACGCTTGAATACTAATGAAATTCTGAGAAATGTATTGCTGACTGTTGCGTCCTAATTAAAGGGAGGCGTATGAGTGTGGCGAGGAGCTTGGTGGTCCACAAGGACTTTGTTAATCAAAAGTCTTCTTTGGTGGGAATTAACAACAGATTGCATTGAATTACCTGGGCAGGGGAATTGATGATGGGCCAGGGGAAGGCTTGCCTCTATTAATGCAGTATCCACGGTCCGAATATAATGATCTCTGTCCCTCCTGACTTCTTCCTTCTTATATCTCATATGTAGGTCTGCACAAACAAGCCAAATATATGGCATCTCTGTGCAGATAGTATGAAGAGAGTATATACACATGCATGATGCTGGAGAGAGTGGGGTATCGTGTCAATGATTTGTAATAATTCCTATTTTATTGAAGCACATGAGCCCTTAAGTATGAAGCCCTTTTCTTGGCTGGGTGGTTAAAAAGTGAGTCCTGTGTAGACTTTGGAATGGGATTATACATTAGGCAATTGTTTGTTCCTATTAATGTTTAGGTGCAATAGGGCATATTGTGTTTGTTTTGAGAAGTCACAATTCTATGGCCCAATGCCAGATAAAGATATAGACGTCTGAAATATAACTGGAGTATGGGTGGCACATCTTACCCCACTCTCCCATTTGTTCGAGTTGTTAGCTGCACATGCAATACAATAACATAGGGTTGAAAAAGAAAAATAATGATGTCAAATGTCTAAAATCTGAGATTTGTATGCTTTGGGCAAATAGACAGAATGACATGTGCATCAGCGTTGCCCAGTCACAGCATGGTAGATCCTACCCATGATGCACAGCAGCAGCATACAGCCAGACGTCTGATAGCAACTGATGTGGAAGCATTGTGCTAACTCAGCAGCACTGTAATTAGGAGCCCCCTCCAGTCTTTGCGTTACTCCATCAATGCACTGCTACCTTCACGTGCAAATTAGATCCAATTGACACTGACAAAAGAGAAGGCCTGGAGGCTCACTTGAAATGACAGGACATAACAGTCTGTTCTCATTTATCTGCTGTACTTTTATTTAAAAATTAGATTAATGCATCAAAGGTTACTTTGCATTTTTGCTTTAATTTTATGTAAAAGTGCTTTAATGTCTTTTGACAGTCTGATCAAATAATAATCAAGTTGGATGTCAAAAGTTGTGTTTTATATTGCTTCTGGGTTCATCTATCACACTGTAAATGTATAGTGACGCATTGCATTTTGGGATACAGTATTCCTTAGAGTATGTTCTGTCGTATACTGCTTATTTTGGTATATGCAGTGGATCACCACAACAGCACATAAAAAACTGTACATACACAGCATATATTTTATTTTTGCATACTGCAAGAATGTGCGCTATTCCAAACATAGCCAACTATAATTTAAATTATGAAATAATTTCTTTAAATAATTCTATATACAGGTTGTATATGGGTTTATTTCCATTAAGGTTCTGTTGCATCCTGTCTGCATCCTTTATTTGCTCTTGAACCAATGCAGCCCCTGCAAATCAAGATGTTCTGCTCTGTGAGAGAGATGCAGTACACAGGCAGTGTCAGTACTGTTTGTCAGGAGTATCACAAATGGCTTTCCTTTGCCATGCAGCTGCACACCAGCCTAAATGCACTGTGCAAAATGGCAAGTGTCAACTGAAGTGGTGCAATCCTTACTTCTATTGTACCGGAGAAGTGATAATTCACTTTCTGGAGTGATGATTTATGCTTTACCATATGACAATGTAATAGATGAATCTAGGTTTGACAGATGTCTGATAAACACAGCATGCCTGAAAGAGAGGAACCAACTGTAAAGTTTGGTAGAGGGGAAATAATAGTTTATATTATTCAAATTTATACTGGAACTGCACACTATCAGAAGGCAGCCACTGCTCTAATCTGCCAGCTCACTGGCTCTGTAGAATAGTATATTTTTGTTTATTATTTTGTGTTTTAAGAAAATTAGATTTTCTTTCGCATTTCACCTGTTGTTGTGAACATTACTAGCGTCTTAAAATTATTATTTTTGTTTTAAATCATTGTTGCTATTCAAATATTTTCTTTTTTTGTGACAATGCATAAAAAAAGGAAATTCTAAAACAGACAGGAAAACGCATATTATGCTTGACAGTGAAATATTTAGAAACTAAATAATAGTTTGGGTCTGTTCAGGCTACTGTAAGTCATTGAGTTCTGTTAAAGCAATGTTTTTACACGCATTTACACATTTTCTAGAGCCATTCCCATATTGTCAACATTTTAACAAAAAATGACAAATTATATCTCTTTAATGGCTCAATAGTTTCTCCTAGAGAATCAAAGTTTTAAGATAAACAGCTGAAAATTTACTAAATTAACAGCAATTATATCATATTGTAAATAGGCCACACCCCTTCTGTTCTGCTGTACAAATTTGCTGTATAAATTTAGTTCAGTTGCTAAGGTTTCTGACAAAACTAACATTCCCTGCTGTTGTACTCTAGAACCTAATTCTCCGCTGCCTTGTCAGAACGCTCACGCTTCGCTACCTCAGCTGACCCGCACTGACTGTTTGTGCATTGGGGCCTAATAATTTCTCACAAATACAGATGGCATTCATTTGATAAACACAATAAGGCCAAATTAAGTCGTTATGTCAGCAGTCTTTGACTTACTTGTCTCACAGTCTCCTTTGAGCCAAACTCACTGTGTCTTTCATCTGCTAGATACGACACACCCACACTGAATTACATCTGAACCTACTCTGCTAAATGCCAAGCATGACAGGGCGAAAATGTCAAAGTAATAGGTAGGTTCACAAGCAAAATATGTTCAGAGCGTGAGTGCCCACATTTGAGAGTTCAAATGTACAGTACTGAAACTGTGAAAATCCCTGAAAGGTTAAGCTGTGGAAAGGTTAGGAATTAGAACAACATTTGTGATAAATTGTGAAATGCCCATTTATACCATGGGGAAAATACCTTGGTAGTAAAGCTTTGTTAGCGTAACTCTTTAGGAGGCAGTTTTTATAATACAGCATACAAATGCAAATAATTAGTCTTTACATTTAAAAAATAAATAAATAAATAAACATACTTCAGAGTAAGATTTAATTTAATATTTAAAGTTAAATAATGCTAATACCAGGTATAGCCCACAATCCATTTACTGACAACCTGTTGAATATCTGTTGCTGAGTCGGTTCTGATCTCATTAGCGTTACGCATCATCCAGGAGTTGCACCAGTCTAGTTAGAACTAAGACAGGTATTAGGGTACTGAGTTGATAAAGCAATTACTTATAAGGCGTGAAAATTGTTGGACTTGAAGTTTGTCAGATTAGTGACATCATCGCTTGAATTGTTTCTGCTGATGCTGTTGTTTTTTGCGCATTTACTTTATTGGCTTAGTTATTAAGTCATTAAACCAGTTCTAATAATCAGCATTTGCATGGCACAGTTCACCATCAAAAGCACAATTCTATAACACAAGGCAAATAGCACTGAGTTTTGCATAAAACAGTCTAATTTACATAACGTAACAAGGTATGTTTGCACTAACAAGTATGACAGTGACTTGATTTACATAATGACATCTTTAAAAAGTAACGCTTTCAACCTGCTGTTGAACACCTACCACTTGGTATAAGAAAGATGTTAGTGACATTCCCCACATGTGTTTATTATTAATAATGTAAACATACTGTAAATAAAAGATGCATATTTGTGCTCATTTAGCTTAAATCCCAGATGCTTCTGTTTACACAGTAGTGTTTATGAGTAATTGGTTGTGTATAATGCATAGCAGGTTTTTCACATGGTTCCTTTGAAGAGCTGATAATTCTTCATTTTAGACTCCAAGGCTGTTTTTCCTGCATAGATTTGCTGCTATATCGACAGAAAGAATGCATTTCACATAACACACAGGTAGGGAAATAAACGCATCGGCTTTGTTGTGGATGAAAGGCTACGGTTTTGCTAACCCATGCCAATATGAATTTTGAAAGTTTCCTTTGAAATCAACTCTATTGTGTGGATAGGTGATAAAACTGTAAATATTAAAGAAAATCACAATACAGCTCTTATTCTCTGCCTGAATTATGACTTTGCAAATCCATGTTTTTACCACCCTGCGTTTTTCATCAGAACTGTACATAAGAGAAGCTTAGAGGTTGTCCCCTAAGATTTTTCAGTGCCTGGAAATCAAAGAAGACCCTTCCAAAAGCGCAATTACACATTCCTCTAAGGAAATATTCCTCTGTGTGTGCACGAGTCTAACCAGAATGAACACACACCTTTTAAATATGCCTCTTCAAAAAGTATGGCGGGGTAATGGGGGGTAACTCGAGGTAATGTGCTTTAATACCAGACAACTCAGCAGAGACGGGTTTAAATTAAAGTTGTTATGCACTTGATTAACCTTTGTGATGAGCAAAATGTAATTCTTAAAGAAAAACCGTCATCTGCATGGCAACTGTAATATTTTTTTCATTGATACTTTGAAGTTTAACAAACTGTTGGTTTTAAGCGTTGATGCTTAATTCGACACAGTTAACCCTCAGAGACCTGAACATTAATGTTGATTATGTATTTTATTATCTGATTATCTGATGTATAATTATTACTGGTTATAAAAATGATGTTTGCTTTAGGGGGAATTATCAAAAATGTTGCAAAATTGCATCAGTTCATAAATAATGAGTTACATAAATACATTTACATTATTGTAGTATAAATTGTTAAAATAATTAAATAGTTTGGCTATGCCTAGTGAAACTGTTGTTCTGGATATGTACAACAATGTAAGAATCTCGCATGCTGTACAGTGAAGTTGTAGTGCAATCTACTGTGATACACCGTTTGAACCCATATTTACTGTAGTTACAGAACTTTTGATATTTTAAACAACTGTGTCAGTTTTTCTACAGTGGATCTTTGAACGTTAATCATTGGTCTGCAACTGTTTTCTGTTGCTTAATTTGTGACATGATTTTGAATCAGACTTCCTGTCCACAGACAACTTCACAGACAACAGGAAGTCCACAGACAGGTCTAGAATCTAGACCTACTGTACATTTATGCATATGACAGATGCTTTTATCCAATGCTTTTGGGGTATAAAATGTATCAGCTCAGCTGGGTGTCGAACCCATGACCCTAAAAGTGCTCTACCAGTTAAGCTACTGTAAAGGAACACCTCTTTAATATTGTCCCTTGACTACACAGCGCTCACAGACAACTGTCATCTGTAATATTCAATCCAAATTTGCATGTCAGATTATTCATTCTCAGGACTGATTTGCTTGTTGCTTTAGACAGGGAAGGGTCCCATGTGGGCTAATGCAACATGGCTGAGAGCAGTCGTTGCATCATAGAAATTGCAAATAACTCAGGATGACTAAGAAGGATCAGGTCTGGTCTATCATGGGATGAATTATTCTGTTTGTGCTGACTCTTTAAGCAGATGAATAGAAGTTATGACTGATGCTAGGATGTAACTTCAAGTGTTGGTGCAGAGGAATAAACACACCCTCACAGCATGCACCATCACACTTCAGAGCCCTTGGCAACTGAAGTTTGTTTGCTGCTAAAGCGTGAATCAAATACGATTTGATTCTGCGCTGTGAGCCTCAATCAAGATCTCAGCATTCCAGCCCAAGTCAATTGAAGAAATATATAATCAGAAAAAAAAGATTGAAATCTGTTTAGATACATTCTGTCATGTGGAATATTTACAGTAGATAACAGAATCAGCTTTAGAGGACTTTATTTTAAAGACCTAGTGACAGTTTATTTACATTTTTTGAAATCAATAGGTCTAAATCCTCTTTGATTGTTGATGCTTTTTTAACCTGTAAGACTAATTTATGACAAGCTAATTAGTCTCCAGAATGCTGGCAATTGACGTTTTGTCTAATCAACATCCACTTTGGCAATCCCAGGCAATTAAAAGTGTCACACAGAAGTGTAATTATGTGGCTGCATTAAGCTTACTCATGTTGACATGTTTAACCTTGAAATTAGCTATTAAGCAGGACTGTGAAATCTGACTTCAGATATTTCCATACAACTGATGTGGAAGCTACAGTAGAACAGGATCAATCCAGTTTTATGCAGGTTTCAGTGCTCTTCTCAGTTGCATACAAATTAGAGGAAAATATTTACCATACAGATGTTTGGATTGTATGGCTAAACTACATCTTTGGTTATTCCACCACTGTTTGATTTTTCCTGAACACGTTCTCTTTAATCCATTTATTTGAACTCAGTCTGGCGTTTTTCATCTTTAATATTCAAATGTGCTGTTCAAAATACATTTCCTCCACTGTTGGACATCATCAGAATTCCTCATGCTGTTTCCTTACATATTTGTTTCAAAAGAAATGCGTGATGCAAGTAAATAAAAAATGAATGAACGTTTTTTATAATGTGGTCTGATGCATTGCAATGAAACAAAAAATTGATCATGGAAGTCTGATTCAAGTTGTAGCAAAACTTAGTTTAATCTATGTCCTTAGTGTACCCTCCCAGTAACAGCAAAGCTACACACTACGCCTGTTCCTGTCTTAGCTACTAGTTTATTAGTTATTGGCATTACCTGTAGAGCACCTGTAGAGAATCTTAGATGGAAAATGACACAATGAAGTAGATCGCAGGGCGGTTGTGTTGGATGCAGGAAATTGGTTCTCATGGGCTCATTGGCATGGGCTTTAAATTGAAGCCAGATACCGAGATCATTTTACCAGATCCGACCCGTACTGTTCAATTTTTGGTTTCTCATAACAAATGCCTTTTTACAATATAATGTACTTCAGGATTGTATGCGGTCTGTAAACAAATAGTTTAACAAATAAAAACAGTAACAAATACAGTAAACAAACACTGTTTCATCAGGGCACAAACAATATAAACAATCAGACCCAAACCTGAAGGTATTCATGATACACGAAGCAGATGTCTACTGCCTGTGGAACACACGGCAACTGTGGTCACACACTTGGATTATATCAGTATTATTTTCCTTTATTTTCCTCATAAACACAGCTTTGAAAGGAACCTCATTATGAATTCAGTAATTAAACACAGTTTTCTTAAACTGATGTTGAGTACACAAACTTGGGCTTCTAAAGAAGGGACATCAATAAGATCTGGTTGGCCTGGCTTAAAATGTTCATAGCCAATGTGATTGCTAAAAATGAAGTTCTGTAGGAAGGAAAAGAACCCTGATTTTAAACTGATATGAAATACCTCACATGTTGGTGAGACCAAACACTGAAGTTTCATAGAGTATTTGTGTTATGTAATTGTTGCAAAAATGTCCTATGCCTTCAGATAAACAAAGGAAGCTGTTAAAGTTATTATGATAAATAATCAATCTGATTATTATTAAATCTTCGTATTTAAAGAGATTCATCAGAAAAAAAATGTGCCTTTTTTCCCAACTGATGTGTGGACAATAGATGTCTGTTCATTTGCTGTTATATAATAGTCATGCCTGACAGTGTATTATCAGCCTGACATTTTGTTCCAACTAAAAATCCATTAAGGTCATTTTAAATTACACATATGGTTATGTAAATCAAGTCAAGTCAAAGCTTTATTATCATGTATTATTATGTTCAGAACATTGTGTACAATAAAATTCTTGCTTGAAATATTTTTCATAGACTAGGACACCCCAAATGGTCACATGACAACATAATGGATTTAAATGACATAATAACAGTAAACAATAGTAAATACAGTAAATAATACAGTAAACAGATAATTAACCATAACTTAAAAATAAACACACATGCATTCACATACTGTATATATGTATGTATAATATAAGATAATGGAATAGATTATGCAGTATTGCATTGAAGAGAGTGAAGAGTTTGTTTCGGATTTGTTGACAGTAAAGTTGTTTATAATAGATCATGCAGTGGCATAATCAGTAAGCTTCAGAACTTCATCACAAAAGCACTCTCTCTCTCTCTCTCTCTCTCTCTCTCTCTCTTTCTGTAGGTTATGGCGTAAAAGGGATTGTTATAAATGCGAACTCGCATTATTTTGCTCTTCTGTTCATCAAAAACGTTCTTATAAACCTTCATCCTTCCATTTACCATTTTACTTTAAGGATTGAAATGGACATTTGAAAGGGGACAGTATTGTTTGGAGGGATACTACAATGAGCAGTTTTAGTGATTTGCTTAGCATAGCTGTCAGTACTCTAGTATAAATTGCCCATGGCCCTCCCCGGCTTTCAGCTGGGCTCACAATTTCACAGCTGCTGTTAAAGCTCTTTGCCATTTATTGAAGTGTCAGAATGCGCCATTGTGGCGGGTATTTATCACTGTTAAAATGCCTCAGATGGTGAGGATGTGTCTCATTCTACCTGTCACTTCCACATAAGAGTGGCTGGCATAGTTTATATCTAACTATCATGCTATGGCTCCACTTCACGCCCTCTCTCTCTCTCTTTCTCTCTCTTCGCTTTACTATGGTAGGGCAGCCAGAGAATCAGGGCTGAAATCAATTCCTGCCTAATTCCTGCTCATATTTGCATTATGAGCAAATAATCAGTGTTGGAGCAGAAAAGGTTGTGAGAGAGTAATGGGACTGTTTTTGTATCTGATGATTTTCAATCAAGTCAACATGAAGTCAAAAATGACCCTATTCGCAAACTTTATACATTTTAAGGGAAAATAGTTAAATATAAATGCTTATTACTTTTCTCTTTGTTTGATGTCATGTAGGCTGCGATGTAAGTAGGTGCATTGGGTTTCCATGTAAACAAACAGTTCAGAGCACAAAATTCAAATATGGCACTTTGGTAATGTCAAATCCCGTTGGTTCCTGAAACATTTTTCATGACACATGAGAACCAATAGAAATACTGCCATTTAAGCAATGATTGAAGCTAGTACAGCCTTTCGAAACTTTAAGTACTGAGAATAGTCTTCACACTGAACTTAAAATTACCTCCTGCCAGGCATTTAATTTTAAGTGGAATTTTTTATTTTATGTAAAAATGCATCACATTGGTAATTTTGTTTGTGTGTGTGTTACAATAGATTAACAGTTTACATAAAAACATCTTGTGATATCAATTTGAGGTGTTATTATCCTATTGTACAATATAAACAGACATAACATTAGTACATTCTATTTTTAAAGCTAATGAAGCACACATTCTGTGAAAATGAGAGAGAATTGCTGTCAGTTTTGTATCTCTTAACAGCGAGCATGCAATTAATTTAATTACCGGGCAGACACATTCTTCCTGTGTACACAAAATAACAAAAACAAGCATGGCTGAAAACTGAACTTAAGTTAATTTTGAGTTCAACTCTAAAACTTTTGCTTCTGTCCTGTATTTCTCAAAGCTTTTGTAGTGGAAACAGGAACTCGGGTCAGTCTCGGGCCTAAGTTTAATTCTAATGCAACAAAAGTAAGATAAAAATGGCGATTAGTTCTTTGGGGAATCCCAAGCTCACCAACGCACACTTCTAAAAGCCTTTATGTCTAACATGTCAACTGTAGTAGTGAAGATTTTAATCCAGAATGACATTTCAGATAACTTGTTCCTAATCTCACCCTAATCTATTAGCAACATTTGTTCTTTAAGGTTTACGCGTCTGACCCGTGTGCTTAAAATATCTATAGCGCTAAAGGATCATCTAAATATCATTCTAGAATCTCACAGTATGCTTTCTGACCCGTATTGCCTAGCAATATCCATTTTTATTGCAAGAGCTCTTACACAATATATGCTGTTGTAATTATAAATTAGGATTGGATTAGCATTTTAGAAGCCATTTTGTGCTTTGTACACATAATGGGTAGATAAAAGGTACATTTCAAAAACTGTAATTGTGAGTCATCTGTTGATTGATTTCCCAGAAATGTGTAAACTCTGCATTGGTTGCTTTCAAAACACTGATCTGTTTGTTTGAACAACCCGACCAGTGTAACACATTATATCTCTTTGCGTGACCAGACGGGGGTGGTGTTTAGGAAACCCATTTGAAACTGTCATTATTTTTGCAGTTCCTGTCGGTGATGCTAGTGGTGCCTCAATTCTGCTTCACCTTTAAATAAATTAGTTGTTAAATTCATAGAAGTATGTTTTTGGTTGAGCGTAGGCTTCTCCCCTTTGTGTGCTAATGTGATTTCACTTTGTATTATGTTCTCATTAGCAACACAACAAAAAGGTCAAAGGAAGAGAAAAGAAAATTACCCGAGAGGTTATGGCAAGATAGAGCCAAGAAATTACAATTTTAAATTAGCTTTGATATCCCTAGTCCAAAGCAACCTTTACTATCGGGTATTTGGCAATGATGTTTCAACAAATAAGATTCTTGCTCATCCAGCAGATGTGTACAGATTGCGTTCTTCATTTATTTGTTCATATTCAGTCACCATGAAGGTTTGGTCCCCTAGTGAAGATACCTCTTTATCCAAATACAGCTTTCCAAAGATTTCACTGAGGTGTATTACTATAAATGACAGCGTTAAACACAATTCAGAATGTGTAATGGCTTCTTTTTAAATAATGTATTTGAATTGACCACACCCAACAGGATTGGAATTTGAAATAGAATGACAGGAACATGCACTAAAAAAATGAACACGGTCAGGCAACAGATGAGTTTTATTAGTACAATAAAACAACAACAAAAAGAGCAAGAACAGATGCTCTGTTGAAGATTTCCATCCTGTATTGTGCTTCGTGTTGTTTGGCTTGTTTGGCTTCATTTTGAAGACATTGCGGTTAATTAGAGCATTCTTGGAAATAAAGTGTTCTTCTGCCATGGTCCACAAAATGAAGGTTTATTAAATGTTTTAAAATGGATTTATTCAATCAAATTTAAATTCAAAACGTGGCATTTCAGACATTTATTATAAATATAATTTACTGTTAACTGTTTCTGGAAATACCTCATATGTTGTGTGTATAATTACCATACAGTTGATGGATTATTTATACAATG